>CM060952.1:153890618-154030618 GCA_030765055.1 Mantis religiosa | reverse complement strand
TTTCCATCCCTTTCTAACTAGAACACCTGTATCAAGTTCCTCAGTGTCAGAATTTACTTCTCTTCTCTCAGGTAGAAAGGCATCTGTACCTGTGTCAAGTCTTATCCATTTGTTCATTTAGTTGCCCTACATCGACATCGTAGCTCTGTAGTAAACGTGGTAGGAAGAATGAACGTGTTCGGTCACGTGGCCTCCAGTGAGTGTAAATGCTGAAATTCGCTGTGCGTGTAACCTGCGGCATACCCGCATGTCAGATTTCAAATTGGTTGGTGTTTACTTTTGATTTGGGTTCTAATTGGAGCTATGAGATCTCTTGTTCTTCAGGTGAATGGTTGTAGGAAATGGATTTGTTGTTTGTTGGCTGCTCAGTTGTCTCAATAATACACTGGTTCGTTGCAAAAATTGATTTAATTCTCACTCAATTCGTTGATTCAGATTGATTGGTAGCGGTGACCACCTGTTACTAAACTTTCTAACAGAATTCTCTTAATTCTTTATACGGCGAATACTTTGCTATTATAAACTTCTTCTGCTGCTTCTCTCACGCTGGTTGCGTTATTCTTGACTTCCCTACATTTCGGACTTAGAAATCTTCCCTACTTCTTCTTCACGCGCACTAACACGTCTTTTCCCTCGTAGTATGACTGTAGAAGTGCTCTTTCGTCTGCTCTGCGATTCAGTTCGTACTTTATTCTGATCCCTACTCTAACCCTTATCACATGACCAAAATAACTCACCCTTCTTCCTATTTCTCAAATCTTACATTATTATTGGTTTCTCATTTTATTTCGATTCTTCTTTATTGGTTAGCAAAACTCATCGAACTCATTGACGTTACATCCCACCGTGAGTTGGGTCCCGCCTACCCTGGGCTCTTTGTAACGGTATACATCGTTATCGCCACAGCAAAGTAAATCCTTTTAGGTCTCACGCCTGACCGCATCTTGAAAACCTTATTGTTCCTACACATTTTTGCTTATAGTTCTCAGACATTGAACCTTTCCTTAAACAAAGAGGCTAACGGTCACTTCTTCCTGTCTCCCCGACTTGTGTTCAGATTTTACAGAAATATTTTCTCTACCTTACATGGATTCTAGCATGTTAGTTGTCTTAAATTATATTCTTGCCATCTTATTCTTAATTAAACCGCTATTTTAATCATTACTCTAATTTCATTCTAATTTCATATTAATATAACAATATTTTATATTAGTTTAGCAAAGCATTTTCATTAATTTATCTTCTTTTTTAATTCTCGTGATTTCAGTTCATTCGCCGCCTCCTAATCGCTGTCTGATACTGCGGTTACATAATGCCCGTTTGACAAAAATGAAATACCCATTATTTAAATTTTGTCAAACCCCCGTCATGACATTTCCTCCTTATATCTTATAATTTCTCATTCCCTACTCGAAACATTTTTCGGTGGTCACCGTTTCCCTCATCTTTATCAGTGTGTTACTTTATACACATAGAATGGTCAATATGGTACATCATATACATAGAATTATAGATATGATACATTACGTACATAGACAAGTACACTGTCGTATATGTGGTTATTACCCTATATACAAATAACATTCGTGATACCTCAACTATGTATACACTTCACTGAATTATCCTTGTCTCACTTGACATCAACTTGATTTTACCTTATTACATTCCTTAAGTACTACATTAATGTTACTATATTACAGTTTACAATATTACATTTTACATTCAATGATTTTTTTTTTTAAATATTATTATATTAACTTATTGGGACGTTTCTTTATCTTTCAGTCCTTCACCGTAAGAACATTCGTCCTCACATTCTTATAATTTGCGTAACGATGTCCAAATATGGTTACCTCTACCTGCACTCAGTTGTCTACCTGTAATCAGGTGTTTCGTTTACCTGACAGTAAACATTGGCAGTTGATTGTCCTGTCTTTCCACTTCACTTTTCACTCTCAACTTTCTTTCACTTTGTCACGCCTAAGTCTGTGACCTTTACAATAACAACATAGCCTTTTGGCACATGAATACATCAGTACTTATACTATATTTACATTTCACAAATTATTTTTAAAGATCTTTCTAACATGTTCATTAGCTGTGGTTATTCTTATTACATTATCATTTTGTTTGTGCACAGGAATTTTGGAACTTGCAACTCCCACGCAGTGTTTGAATTTCAAACGAAAACGTTACCCGTACTAATTATATAACTTTTACTTGGTATTTTTTTTTTTTTTTACATCTTCGTATATATAATTTCAATCACATTTACACAGGTGATTCTTGGGTCTGCTCTGTACTGTTTACAGCGTTTTTCTGACGATATGGCCTTATTAGGGAGATGTTATATCTGCCTATCGGTTCACCATTTCTTGGGTGTATTAGGGCATACGCTCTGTCACCAAATATTTTCTCAATCCGGTATGGGCCTTTCCATAGCATATATAGCTTTCTAGTCTTTTTTCCTAACAAATCTGACTTGTCGAACGATTTCACTAGAACTAAGTCGCCGACCTTTGGTTCCCAATTCTTCTTATACCGCATTTTCTTTGCGTTTCTTTTCTCTACTTTTTCCATTATTCTTTTAACAGCATTTTGGATCCGTTCTCGATCTGTCTCGGTTGTCACTTGTATACTTTCCGGAACACCCTCTATTATTGGTTCCGGTGTTAAATTCCTATGCAATTGGATAGGAGCATATCCTGTGGTTAAATTGACTGAATTATTGAATATAAACTCAATATAGTTGATGTGGTCTGGCCAGGTAGTCTGTTTCAATGAGCAAAGGACTCGGAGATGAACACCTAGGTCTTTCATTACGCGCTCGCTTGGATTAGAGCATGGATGGTACGACGTTGTATTATAGATGCGAATTCCGGCATCCTGAATGGTGTGCACGAATCGTCTTCCATGGTGTATGGACGCGTTATCTACTAATAGTGCTTTCATCTTCCCGTATTTGACTATATAGTCTTTCACTATTTTATTCGCGCATGCTGCACTTGTTAATTTCTTGAGAGGGTATATTTTCACAAATTTCGACATCACGTCGATAAGTACAAATAAATATTTTAATCCTCCTCTTCCTGCAGGGAGTGGACCATATGCATCCGCTGCAACTAATTCTAATGGTTCCTTCCTGGTGATGGATACAGGGGGTCGATCTATCTTATAATTTAATGATTTTGCCCTCTGGCAAATGTCACATGTAGATATAAAGGTCCTAACTTTCTTGCCTAATCTAAATATGTATAAATGGTTGCTTATGGAAATCATTGTCTTCTCAACGCCAGCATGTATAAGAGCTGTGTGGTAAGCAGAAATCACTAACTCTTCCAGCGCTGCGGGTATATATGCTTTCCAAGCAGGTTTGGGAACACCCTGTAACTTATACAATACGTTATTTAGCACTCCGTATTTCTGTGAATTTGCTTGTTCTATGGGCAATGCCTTTTCCATAATTTGTTTTAATTTCCAGTCCTGGCGTTGTAATTCCGACAATCTTCTCATCTCCTTTGTTAATTTTATACTGAAGGTTACATCCATCTTTAACAATGGTAATTCTGTACCATTACTACTGATATTTTCTGGAAGATTCCCCTGTGGCTTTATACGTGAAAGCATGTCACTAAAGATGTTAAGACTTCCCTGTATATGTTTAATCTCTGGGTTGTAAGCCATGATCTCGTGGATATATCTCGCAATTTTTGTACTGGTCAATTTGCAATTTCGTATAAATGATAGGCTGATATGATCGGTGAATATCACAATCCTTTTATTATATATATATTGTCTAAATTTACAAATGGCGTAGTAAATAGCCGTAATTTCCTGTTCTGTTATGCAAGCAATTTTTTCGGTTTTCGTTAACCCTCGGGAGGCTGTGGCTATGACCTTTAATTCTCCAGTCGGTGTCTCTTGGGCTAAAATAGTTCCTAACGCCACCATGGAGGCATCCGTGTATATGAGATAAGGTAAATCTGGATCAGGCCATGTCAATAATACGGATTCACTGAAGAGTTCTTGTAATCTTTTAAAAGCATTTTCTTCTACCATAGTCCATCGCCATTTTCGATTTTTTTCCAGTAGTGCTCGCAACGGTGCGGCTTCCTTTGCATAGTTTATCAGGAACCTTGATTGGTACCCAAGTACACCCAGATAACGTTTTACTTGTTTTGGTGTCTTAGGTCGTGGTATTTTCAAAATGGCTTCCACTCTTTCTGGATCAGGAGCTATATTTTCGCCTGTTATGATATATCCTAAATATTTAACTGATTCCTGGAAAAATTTACATTTGGCCCAATTCAGTGTTAATCCAGCATTTGCTAGCCTTCCGAGCACTAAATCCAAATAGGTAAGGTGATCTTCCACTGTTCTACTGTATATCAATAAATCATCTACATACTGTGACACATATGTTTCCCTTTGCGTGTTGAGTATTTTCTGCATCGCCCGTAGGAATGCGCTTCCAGAATTAATTAGTCCAAAGCAATTTCTTGTAAATTGGTACTGATATCCTCCGTGCAAAAATGAGGTATATTGCCTTAATTCAGGTTTCAACTTAATTTGCAAAAATGAGTTGGTCACATCTAGTGAAGTAAAATACCTTTGTGCCCCAATACCGGCCAAAATTTGCTCTATTGCTGGGGTTCGAAAATTATCCGGAACAATATATTGGTTTATATGACGTCCATCTATCGTCAGTCGTACTGTTCCATTTGCTTTTCTGACTATACATAGGGGACTTATAAATTTTGATGTAGATATCTCCAGAATTCCATCTTCCAACATTTCCTGTATTTTAAGGTTCACTGCCTCCTGTAAATCCAATGGAATAGGTCTGCATTTATATTTGAATGGGGGAACATCATGTATCTCGAATTCATACTCAAAATCACTATAGGTCCCAGTGTGTTCCGAAAATACATTTCTGTGTTTACATAAAACGTTATAAAAAATCTCTTTTTGGTGGTCGTTAAGTAGGTTCGAGTTTGCTACTGTTTCTCTTATTCTATAGGTCATGTTTACATTATTTTCGACTACCTGGAAATCATCTGGTAGGGTAATTATCTCCTGTTCACATGCTTCTGTCTGCCCAAGTCCGTATGACGTCATCTCTAAAAGCCCTTCTTCTGCCGCTACGTACACTTCTTTATCATAGTTTCCCATCTCTTCTGCTTCTAATGGATTCATCTTAACTAGCTCCATCCCTCCTATTCGTATAAATTCTACAAAAAATGTTTCTCCATCTATTTCTTTTTCTTCATCTGTCAATCTTATCTCATTTTCTGCTTCCCTTGAGCTAAACGGAACTTTAACTATGACGTCTTTAATTTTGATTTCCAAGGCTTCCATTTGATAATTCAACTTAGCTTGAAGCGCATACAACACGTCATTACCCATAATAATGTCTACAGATAGCCTATTAATAACAAAACATACAAATTCTATTGTATCCTCCCCAATGGTGACTTTCAAAAGCATTTGTGTATTAATCTTTTGTTTGGCGCGACCTACCGCCAGAGTACAATATGCACTTTTCACGGGCAATGTTTGCAATTTCATTCCATTGTTTTTTTTAAGTGATAAAAGAATGCTTGACTTATAGCTGAAACTGAGGATCCTGAATCTATGGTAATGTGCCATTTTTCTTTGTTTATTATTGCAGCAATACGTGGAGCATCTCTCACTTCTTGTAATTCTGTTAAATGATTGTTTATTTGAGTACCGTTTTCTATTTCTGTTTCTGTTTTATTTTGTACCACCCTACTCAGAGCTGTGTCCCTGTTCAAATTAAGAACTAGCGTGTTCATCCGGGTCCGATGCGGGACGTCTTCTATCGCACCCTGGATTCGTTTCCCGTATGCTGTGTCGTCTCTGACCTTTCATCTACCTCGGGCGCCGCGTCCCTCGGTGTGGGTGGAGGAGAACGCACCCATTCTCTTGAGAGAAGTTGATTCCTCTGTCTTACTTCAGGTCTGTCTGTATTGTTCTCTCTACCAGCGTCACGTGGTTGATACTGTCTATTGGCTTCTGGTAGTCGGAACGTCGGTCTTGCATTCCCTCTTCGAAGAAATGGGGGATGACCCCTATTTCCATTCCTAGTTACATGTACATATCTCATAGGGAAATTATATGAATTTGAATTTGGTGGTCCCTGTCTCCCTCTATTGTTGTTAGGGAATTCCCTCGGGACGTGGGCATCGTATCTTTGACGAGTAGCCATATGGTTCGTGTTAAAATTTCGGGGATTGTGTGCCCTTTCCCCGTCATGATTATTATTATTCCACGGTCTGTGTGGATTTCTCACTGGCATTCGATTCTCATGTCTATTTTGTGAGTTTTGCGTCCCAACGCTTTGTAAAGCCGTTAACAATGTAATTGCCTCTCTCAATGTCTGAGGTCTTGCTACCACCATGTGATTTCTAATGTTCTCAGGAAGGTGGGGAGTGAGAAGAGAAATCAGTTCGGCTTCCTGTAATGGAGGTTGTAGATATTTACTCATTTGCGAATATCTCAGGAAATAATCAGTAATAGACTCTCCATTATTACCTTGGTATCGGCCATTTGTTATTTGATTCCTTACTTGGTATTGGACATTGGCGTTCCAATACTTTTCTAGGAAAGCTGTTTTGAACAACTCGTAGCTGCATCCTTCTCCCACAGTTACTCGTAGCCAATTAAGTTCGGCAGATTCTAACGCCCTTTGAACTATTATCATTTTATATTGCTCGGGTACACCTCTGATGACAAAATACTTTTCTAAGTCGGCCAAAAATTGTACTGCGTTGTCATTGCGACAATTAAATTTCGGGAGGGGCAATTCGCTTAGAAAATTCATGTGCACTGCTGGATACATATTTACGTTTTGCATATTTATTTCGCTATTATTGCTGCTTTGAGGAGAGACAGAAGGGGCGCTAACCTGTTCGTTCTGCCTCTCTCCATTGTGTGTATGTATAGTACAATTGGAACTCTCAGGTACCTGCCCTTGCTGTCGCAGCTGGAAGCCAGTTACGGTATCTCTGATTTGAGATATCTCGCTTACTGTTTCCCTCAACATTTGTGTATTCTCTGATTGAATATTTGTTACACGTGCTACCTTTTCTTTTAACTTCTCCATGTCAGCTGCTATACTATTGTTTACAGTGTCAAACCGGTCATTTATCTCTTGTACAAAAGTTACCTGTGTCGTGGTCAGTTCATCTACTCTTATTCTTTCCTTATTAATTTCCTCCCCTATTCTATTTTCTACTCCTGCAACGAGAGATTTGGTAGCTTCTAGGTCACTTCTTATAGTACCTACTTCTCGCTGCAGGGCCTCTTTTACAGATTGAATTTCCCCTGTTATTCCTTGAATTCTGACAGTGATTCTAGTTTCTGTTTCTTTCCCTTGGCTTGTAATTTGACTTACTAATTTAGCTTCTAGTGTTTGGTTCTGTCCTACTAATTTAGCTTCTAGTGCTTGGTTCTGTTCTACTAATTTAGCCTCTAGTGATTGGTTCTGTTCTACTAATTTAGCCTCTAGTGATTTGTCCATAGCTTCTAGTGTTTGGTTCTGTTCTACTAATTTAGCTTCTAGTGATTGACTCTGAATAGTCATTTGCGCCATGAGTTTCTGGAACATCTCTTGTAGATTTTCCATAACCCCAGGATTGTCACTTCCCCTATTTACATTTAAGCTACTTGCACCATTTACACCCTCATCTACTGATCCTATAACATTGCTTTCCATTATCTCTTCATTAACAACTTCCAACTCTTTCTCTGTCTCCATAATTATTTGTTCCCCAGAATTTTCCATTTTAAATTTATTCTGTACGATCTTCTTATTTCTCAAAAGCATTGAATTTCCCCTTTAAATTTTCTAATTTCCCTTCCAAAATACTTATTACTAAGACATTACATAGATATTGATTTCACTGAATGATATTACATTTACAAGAAATATAAATTGAGTATGTGTAACTCACAGTTCTGTTGTACGGCTGTGGTGTTTATGTGATGTCTTTACCAATTTTTGTCGTGCTGCTCGTCGTCTAGTAGGCTCAGTTGATGTCGAAAGAACTTGAACTTCTCTCTTGGTTGGGGGAAAATTCTATGTAGTTGTTTTTGCCGTCTTCTTCGTAGTCTCTGCTGTCCTCATCGTAGTTGTCGTCGTCGGTCTTCTCACTTCTCCTCGTAGTCGTCCTTCGTCGTCGTTCTTCTCACTTCACCTCGTTGTTGTCGTCGTTACATTTCACCCATTTCCTACAATTCGAAGCCCCAACGTGTCGGCGCCATTATGCGGCATACCCGCATGTCAGATTTCAAATTGGTTGGTGTTTACTTTTGATTTGGGTTCTAATTGGAGCTATGAGATCTCTTGTTCTTCAGGTGAATGGTTGTAGGAAATGGATTTGTTGTTTGTTGGCTGCTCAGTTGTCTCAATAATACACTGGTTCGTTGCAAAAATTGATTTAATTCTCACTCAATTCGTTGATTCAGATTGATTGGTAGCGGTGACCACCTGTTACTAAACTTTCTAACAGAATTCTCTTAATTCTTTATACGGCGAATACTTTGCTATTATAAACTTCTTCTGCTGCTTCTCTCACGCTGGTTGCGTTATTCTTGACTTCCCTACATTTCGGACTTAGAAATCTTCCCTACTTCTTCTTCACGCGCACTAACACGTCTTTTCCCTCGTAGTATGACTGTAGAAGTGCTCTTTCGTCTGCTCTGCGATTCAGTTCGTACTTTATTCTGATCCCTACTCTAACCCTTATCACATGACCAAAATAACTCACCCTTCTTCCTATTTCTCAAATCTTACATTATTATTGGTTTCTCATTTTATTTCGATTCTTCTTTATTGGTTAGCAAAACTCATCGAACTCATTGACGTTACATCCCACCGTGAGTTGGGTCCCGCCTACCCTGGGCTCTTTGTAACGGTATACATCGTTATCGCCACAGCAAAGTAAATCCTTTTAGGTCTCACGCCTGACCGCATCTTGAAAACCTTATTGTTCCTACACATTTTTGCTTATAGTTCTCAGACATTGAACCTTTCCTTAAACAAAGAGGCTAACGGTCACTTCTTCCTGTCTCCCCGACTTGTGTTCAGATTTTACAGAAATATTTTCTCTACCTTACATGGATTCTAGCATGTTAGTTGTCTTAAATTATATTCTTGCCATCTTATTCTTAATTAAACCGCTATTTTAATCATTACTCTAATTTCATTCTAATTTCATATTAATATAACAATATTTTATATTAGTTTAGCAAAGCATTTTCATTAATTTATCTTCTTTTTTAATTCTCGTGATTTCAGTTCATTCGCCGCCTCCTAATCGCTGTCTGATACTGCGGTTACAAACCCCAATTATAACGGCTTATCAAAGACCAGCAATACATTGTCAACCAAGAAGATAATGAGGGCGGTGGCGTTTCAAAATCAAAAACCTAAAAGTGGTGTGGGATAAACAGATGACTGCGCTTTCTGACTGGTTGCGCGACCGACGGAGGGTTAAAACAGAAGATAACCCCGCAAGTGGTAAATCCATATGTGTACTAATTTTTTTCCAATAAATGGGAACTTTATAAATATTGTGACTTTGTGGGTTCGTGAAATTAAAAGTCCAGGTTACAAAACTAAAAATTGTTCTTTATTTCCGTAGAAACACACTTTGGTCAATCCTTACAGTAGCAGAATTACGTCACATACACAATACCACTTGCAAGGTCATCGATCACAAACAAAGTTAACACAGCTATTCACGCACATGAGTCCAATTAACAACTGCTCTCTAGTGGCGGGCGGCGGCTCCTTTTATAGCTTACTCACTATTCCGAAAATTCGTGGAATGTTCACAAACAATCAGGACAGCCTTAGACGAAAGACGAACTCTCCAGAAATCCGTCTCTTTACCCCCGTCTCTTTCCGTTTCGGCAAGCTTTTATCTCCGCACTGTACTGTCCATCACTTTGAACTCGTCGGCCGCGCCGCCTCGCCGCAACTATGCTTTCGCGACAATATCGACAGCGAATATTGCAGAAAAAGTCAGTGGGCAGAATATTTATCACTTCGGATAGATATAACATAAATAGATATAAATACATGAATAGATATAAATACAAGGAGGGTCCAGAGAGTAAGTTCTGTTTCAATTTATCTGCGCTGCAGTTCTGCGATCGCAGTTCCACACAAGCGCGGTAGACGTTCTGTATCAAGGAGAAGAAACGTGCGCCATCGCTGTCAGCCACGTACACTTTGTTGTGCTTATTTACAATGTCGGTGTTGATTGAAAATCCCGCCGCTTGTGAAATCAGATCTGTGATTCGTTTTCTGAATGCTAGGATTGCGCCGCGCAATACAGAATAAGTGCCGAGGAATGCTGTCAAAAGGTGTTGTGTTTCTTCACGACAACGCGCGAACACACACTGCAAATGCGACGAAAAATATCCTACAGGGATTTGGCTGGGACGTGTTTGACCACACCCCGTACAGCGCTGACCTTGCTCCTAGTGACTTTCATCGGTTTTTCCATCTCAAATCTTTACTTGGCGGTCAACACTTCAACAATGACGAAGAGCTGAAAGATGATGATGATGATGATATATAAGGGCGCTCAACTACGGCGGTCATCAGCGCCCTTTAAAAAAACTAGTCATGGCGAAATCCAGATATAAAACTTTCCAAAAACTATACAAGTGTAACAAAACCTATTAAAAATACACGTACATAAAAAACATTAATCATATCCTACCAGAAACCTCGTTCACAAAATCCCAAACCCCAAACCAGAAAACAATCTAAAATCCTTCTCCACGGGTCTCTACGCGGGTGGGCCTGTTGACCGTCTCCCTCAACCACGAAGAGGAGCCTACACGAGGGAGACTGTTGGCTCGGGACCCCGGGTGCGCCAAACCCGTACCTACCGAAGTAGGCCCCTGGGGACAAGAGCTGAAAGAAAATGTTTCCAACTGGTTAAAGACACAGGCGGCGAACTTCTATGAAGAAGGTATAGAAAAACTCGCTATGACAAATGCCTGCAAAATTTCGGCAGGTATGTGCAAAAGCAGTTAAAGAGTTCTAACATGTGCAATCAATAATTTTTCTGTATCTATACATAATTTAATTTTATTACCAAACAGAACTTACTTTCTGGACGTACCTCGTATATGGATATATTTTTGGACTTCGTTAACAATAAAGTCATTACTGCGATTTAGTTGGGAACTGCAGAGGAGAGTTAAGCTTGTTTTGCTATAAGAATCTACTTTTCAGTTGCTTCGTGCCACTTCCGAGGGAACTGGTAATGCCTATGGCAAAATGTGTCACCTCCCTTAACAGTTTCAGGATTGAATTTATACGCATTTGAAAACAAACTTTATCATGAAAGTCTCTTTGCTCTTATCTGACAGTAATTTAATCAACGCTTTGATATATTGGCTTGGTACTTAATTTAATCCCTAGAGATGGACATACCAGATACAATTTAATGAAACTTTGTACTCACGTGGATCATTTCGCGAAATGATCTAGGAACGGTTTAATACATGAAAATCCACAAACAACCATTTCTGTCCAAAACAAGCAGCA
Source organism: Mantis religiosa (assembly GCA_030765055.1). Lineage (NCBI taxonomy): Eukaryota > Metazoa > Arthropoda > Insecta > Mantodea > Mantidae > Mantis > Mantis religiosa. The sequence goes on along the minus strand of CM060952.1, from coordinate 154,019,025 downwards.
AATTCATCAATAACTTCAGTCTTCTTTATTAAACAGGCAGTGTGATTTTTAAAACAAAAATGATTGGTAAACATCGATCGAGACCGCAGCCTGAAGACACAAAAAGATTCCTTTGTTCACCGATTCCTTACCAATTGCTAGGCTGAGGAAAAACAGTGATCTATCAAGAGTTTAACGCATCATGCATATTGTGACTTTGTGGGTTCGTGGAATAAAAAGTCCAATTACACCACTCAACAATGTTCTTTATTTCTACCGACTTACAGTTTAACACTTGCCAATTACACAAAATTACTTGCTGCACACAATTACAATTTACCCGTTCGTCCGTTACAACTTCACTTGTACTCGCGATTACATAAACTCCGATACTCATACACAGTTCGTACAGTCTTTCGTTGCACAATCCTTTCGTTCATTAACACGTCACTGACTAACTCTTACACCAAGAACTGCGACTGTCTTCTCGCTCACACTCACTAACCAACTGATTGACCAACTCAACCAACAACTGACTGACTCACTCTGTCTGTCTGTAACCCTCTTTATATCGGAATATCGCCGGTTTCTAGTGACCAGGAGACTGTTCCAGTAAACGAAAGATCGAGAAACAGGGTTAGAGAAAACAGGCGACCAGTCATGTTTTCCCCTAACCACAAGCCTGTCACCACTACAAGACAAACGAGGAGAAGGTGTGGCTAACGCGGTCCTCCCCCCTGCCTTCCGTTCGCAGCTGGTACAGGGTGCTCCAGAGGTCCGTTACACTGCTCCCTCCTCAAAGCTGTTCGCCCACGAACAGCCCCATCGTAGCGTGCGAGGCGGTCCAGGTGTACCACCAGCATCTGCCCGGAGTCTGAGCCAGAAGTAGCGCTGCCGTAGTTTGTGAATCATTCGGTTCGCTCCCAGGTGTCCTCCTGAAGTACCGGCGTGCACTTCCTCCAAGACTTCCGGGACCTTGCTCCGGGGAAGTACCAACTGTCCTCTCCGCGCCTTCCCATCGGGTGACTCCCATACCCGGAACAGCACGCCCACTCTGGTCTTCAACGAGTCCCATTGGGCCCAGTGCGACTTGTAGGTGGCGCTCCTCGGTGCGATGTCCTCCCAGGTCGGTCTCATCCCTGCGTCCACTTCCCTCAAGAGTGGCCCCAAGTCTGCGTCCGCCAGCTGCTCCCTCCTCAGGCCTGCGCTATCCCAGCCTTCAGCAGGCACTGCCACAACTACTCGGACTGCTGCGACACGCTCCGTCTCTTCCACTCTTGTGCGCTCATGGCCGTCCTGGATCTGCGATAGGACACCTCCAATGTAATGGTCGCTAGCGTCGGTGTCCACAATGAAGGCGCCACCCGGTTGTGGGAAACCCAAAATAGGAGCACTGCACAGGGTCCCCTTCGGGTGCTGGAGAGCGTCTTCGGCGTCCTCCGTCCACACATAAGGCCGGTTTTCCTCCGTCAGGCGGGTGAGGGGTTTTGCGATGTTGTCGGCCTTTTCCTCTAAATCATTAAGGCGGTCGTCTACTTGACCCTTCCGCTCGCCCAGCTCCGTCACGTCATCCCTCACGCCGGCCAACTGTTCTTCAAACTTGGCGGCGAGAGCCTCGTTCGCCACCTTCATTTCGGTAGCCGGACCGTCATTCGCTGCTCTCATTTCCGTGGTTAACTCGGCCTTCACTTGTTCCATCTTCTCGGCGATGTTGTTTGCCGTCTTCATTTGTTTCAACTCTGCGGCGATGTTCTCCCTAGCCGTCCTGATTAGTTTCAGTTCCGCGGTGATGTTGTCGTTGGCCGTCTTCACTTGTTTCAACTCGGCGGTGAGGCTGTTTTTTGCCGCTTCTGTTTTCTCTGTTAACTCGTTCATCTTCGCCAAAAGCATTTCCAATGCGGATTCCATGGCTGTAATGTTCGGTGATGTTATCTTCCCGCTTCCTGACACCAGTGTGACTTTGTGGGTTCGTGGAATAAAAAGTCCAATTACACCACTCAACAATGTTCTTTATTTCCACCGACTTACAGTTTAACACTTGCCAATTACACAAAATTACTTGCTGCACACAATTACAATTTACCCGTTCGTCCGTTACAATTCACTTGTACTCGCGATTACATAAACTCCGATACTCATACACGGTTCGTACAGTCTTTCGTTGCACAATCCTTTCGTTCATTAACACGTCACTGACTAACTCTTACACCAAGAACTGCGACTGTCTTCTCGCTCACTAACCAACTGATTGACCAACTCAAACCAACAACTGACTGACTGACTCTGTCTGTCTGTAACCCTCTTTATATCGGAATATCGCCGGTTTCTAGTGACCAGGAGACTGTTCCAGTAAACGAAAGATCGAGAAACAGGGTTAGAGAAAACAGGCGACCAGTCATGTTTCCCCCTAACCACAAGCCTGTCACCACTACAAGACAAACGAGGAGAAGGTGTGGCTAACGCGGTCCTCCCCCCTGCCTTCCGTTCGCAGCTGGTACAGGGTGCTCCAGAGGTCCGTTACAATATCCCAAATGTGATGTAATGCTACAAGTATACATTACAAAATTAAAGCAAATTGAATACAACTCGAAATTCGATGAACAACTTCAATACCTATATACTTTAAGGATAGAATATTAAAATCATATCATTTTGTGACTAATTATTGTATACAGTAAGAAAACAATGATTAAAGAAAATACTTTATATGTAAACAAATAGAACATGTAGGATATCATTTAGTGAAAAGTGTGAATACATTAAAAAGCTGCTAACAAGTATATATTTAATTTGTATTAATGTACTAAATACACAGATTTTATTATTAGTGTAAAACACAATATGTTGGGCCTAAATTTGAATAGATATCTGTGACACATTAAAACATTGATATATTAACAATAAAGTTTTAAGATCTGCAGTATAAACGATGACCGACAGGAATAAGACGTGTAGCGTGGGGAACCATGTAGCATTACACTCGCCATTCCATGCCATTTTAGTAGCTATGGACCATTAGAGCCATCTGTTTGCTTATAGTTCAAAATGCGGAGTCTGTCACTGTGACAAAGTGCAGTTTTCGTGTTGAAGCTTGGACGCCATGGTACAGTTCCCAGTCGCAACAGATTAGGATTACTACGAAGGGGATTCGGTACTGCGACCAGTCTTGATATATTGTACCTATGCCCCAAGTAGGGCATCCTCAGGAGGAAAGATGAGGCGAGAGGAGACAGAGGGTAGCCGTGCCAAGGAGCCAGACATTGTAACGGCAGAAAGCTCCCACGGTAGGTCAGGAAAAGGGACATTCCCCCTTACAAAGGTTCGGAAGTGGTCCCAGCGGCCCATCCGGAGACCGGAAACCAACCTGCTGGAGGATGAAATAGTTCATTCAGAGCATATCATCCTGCCATGCACCACCGAAACACCCACCGACACTTCTACCTTGAAAGAGACCACCAGAAGAGAGATGATGTGAAATTATAATGGAGATGAAGTGGATGAACAGGTAATTCAGAGGACATAATTAATCTAACCAGCATTGCCTGGCAACCCAGGAGACTCTCGAAAAGCCTGTGTCAGGAAGGTCGGACACGGGAATCAAACCTAGGCCTCTCGAGTGCGGATCATAAACGAAACCACCTGAGGCATCCCGCTCGGTTGATGCAACAGATTACTCAGGTGTGTTACTAGCTTGAGGACAATAGGAAGTAGTTAAAGGAAAATCAAACTGTTCCCAGGAACATTCCAAGGAAGCCGGAAAACATTGAGAAAGTACGACAAGCAATGACTCAGCCCTAACTGGTCTGCAGGAGGATATGCACATGAACATGAATCAGTACACACAATTTTGAAGAAAAGTGTAGCATTTTACCGTTAAAAATTATGTGTTCTTCAGCAGCTGAAGGCAACAAATTGCGAGCCAATCAGAAGTCATCAACGCTCGAATGCAAGGCTGCTTGAAGAAAATTAAGGTGCAATAATTATCATGAGTTGTGAAGCCCATATTTTGTAGATTGGAGAAGTCAACAGGCAGAATTACCATTACTGGTCTGTAGAGAAACAACCTCACCATGCAGGGCGTGTAACAGTGTGGTGTGCGTATGGCAGTTTTAGCATCATTAGTCCGTAATTTTTTGAAGATGCAAATGACAGTCATCACCGAAAGTTACAGATGCACGCTTGCCAGTTTTGCGTCCACAGCTGAGAAGACAACGTTTGCACAACTTGTAAACCATGTTTTTTCCCCCAACAAGTTGCTACCACCGCGCACACTTCATGAGATTCAATGGACGTGCTTGGTCGTATATTTTTAGGATGGGCCATTTCACTTTTCGGCGATATCCCATTGCCTCCCAGGTACCCTCAATGAAGCACTTGCGACTTTTTGGAGCATGTTTATGTTCATGAACCACGCATCCTGGCCAATCTCAAGGAAGCAATTAGGTAAGAAGTGGCAACAATTGACAATGAAGTGTTAGACCGCACACACAATCTTTCTGAAGGGTTGAATCTTGCATTCAAGCAAGTGGACACTTCCCTGTTGTCTGATCTTCCATTAATAATATGTGTTTCAAACTGTATGTATTTACTAATACTGTTTTGTAATTAAATGACCTCTACATAAAAAGACAAGTGGGTACTGTTCATTTCAAAATCATTGATCACCTTATATATACTTATATAATAAACAAGTAAACCGGATTATATTTTTCAGATTATTTATTTATTTCTACCTTCTACATTTAAGTGCAGGAAGATCAGGCAACATGAATGGCGAACATATGAGGTGGGAGAGGATGAGCTTGCTGTGAGAAAAATGTCCTACCATGGGGTAAGTATGCTATGAATCTCTTACAAGGCCCTCATTGTGAGAAAGGGTATCATCCTGGCTGCTACACTCAAGACAAGATGCTTCATCTGTAAAATCTAGAGCTCCAATCTGCAAGTTAGAGCCAAGGAGATAATATCCAAACATATAATACAAAATGTAAGGGACATGTTTTGGTGATTTTCGCTTTTGTGTGTGTTATATTATCGCAACAAAGGCTAAATGAACTTTTATAAAGCTTGGTATATATTTTCGGTCTCTCTTAAAAAGTATTTTATTGCATTTATTCCTCTTAGAGCCTGTATTACCGCTTCTTTGGGATTTATTTTTATTAACAGCCCAGAGAAGGCTAATTTACCGGTTTCAAAGCAACACAATATATTTAAATTGCACAGAAAAGAGACAGAAGGAATTTGAGAGCAATAATGGAATGCGTGGATGGAAGTTGTCACATTGGGTAGGAAAATGAAACAGGGAGAAAGTGGAAGAGATAGAGAGGAAGAAGGAGAAATACTAAGACAGAGGGACCAAATAAAAGAGAAAGGGTGAGAAAAGGCTTCAAGTTTAAAGTTATAATGCGAGCAGTGCTCATTTCTATGATGTGAGTGTATTACATCTTCTTACCTTAAAGAGTTACCGAATTCCAGTCTTATTGCACTGAATTAACTCGTAAAGATTTTTCAGGGAGTTTTCATAGAAGGTAGACATCGGATAAATCAAAGTTTTGTGGACTCAAATAAGCATTTCATTCATGTATCGTCACATTGGCCTACGCAAGTTTTCCGAATGCCATACAAGCCAGCACATGGCTGAGAAGAGATCCGGTTATTGCAACTCGTAAAGAAGTTGGATTTTAACTAACAGTCCTTAGTTTAAAATGTTTTAAAGGTTGAAGGGCTGTAAACATAAGCTTGTTTAGACGCTCGAAGTAGTGAAGGTGATTTTGTTTACAGACTGCGAATTGCGATAGTTGGAGTATTAACTGACAAAGAATATTCGCATTTATTCCTCTTAGATTTCGGGTGAAATTCTGGTGAGATATTATCCAGGATAGGATAGGATAAATTCTTATGGAGTGCGGTTTTGATCTATTATACCTATGCCCCTGATCTATTATACCTTAACGCTGGAGTTAACCGGGAGTTATTCTTAGAGATCGCCGTTTAAATTAGCAATTAGCATATATTTATAAGCAACCAAACAAATATTGTCTCATTTGGTCACAAATAATAATCGATAGTAACTCTAAGATAAACATTTGAACAGATTTATAAAGTCCTGCTTTAAAGATGCCTAGGTTTGGGAAAGGAGGAATTTCTAAACGATATAAAAAATATCGAAAATTGCACTAGTTACTTTAATTTCTATTATGCTTATGCTGCATAATGCCTCCAGCATTATATTTAGCAGTCGCATTGTTTTCTTTCCTTTTTTATCATGCATGACAGTATATTTACTTAAACACCATGCGGTCGTTTTATGACGAGGACGCGGAATAGGTGTTGCCAGCTTCGCTCTTTGTAGTTCAAGCGAACCATGCGCACACACGGTTCGTGGCATATCTATAAAACGGCTGTACTGCATTACTATGATACTAACCTAATATTCGTAAAAGCAAGAAACCTGTTTTGTAACTTTGTATCATTTAGAAGTATATCGACTGTGAAACTTAACCTCACTTTTCATAGTGTGCTATTTTCCTACTTAGCTATAAGAAGACAAACAAAATTCCATATACAGATACTCCAAAAAGTATTCGTCTAATCATAGCTTATAGAATATAACAAGCACAATCAGAATAATATAGATAAGAAACAAACAATAACTATTTCCTTACTGGTTCATATCTAGATTTAAAAGTAAAACACAATTTGGGTTCATATATTGATTAACTAGTGAACAGATCTACGTTGTTTAAAATCATGTCCCATTTGATGTCAAACAAGTATTCGTATAGTAAACAAGATCCCAGGTGTGGTGCCTCGCCGATACACACCTCTAGCCTTTTCTTATGCAGTTGTGTTTCATCCACTGTCGTTGACAGTTCCATCTCTGTTTTCAAAGCCGCTGACTGCTATTTAAGCAATATGGGTCGAAAACGTCGTGAAACTACAAAAGAAGATAGAGAAATTTGCATCAGGTTATTTAAAAAAGAAAAAATGTTTTCAAGATATTGGATAAACCATTGGGAGACCTACCAGTATAGTGAAGACTATTGTATACAGGCCTGATCAGAACAAAACTTACGAAAATCAATCAAGAAACGATCGTCCTGCAGTTCTATCCGAGATGGAGAAACGACAGTTACTTAGAGAAGTCAAGAAAAGACCTAAACTAAGGGCTCTAAAACTTGCTATTGCTGTTCAGACACACACAGGAAAGTCCGTTTAAACACAAACTATAAGAAACGTGCTTTATGAAACTGAGTATGGAGCCCGAACAACCCGTAGAAAATCATACATCAGTAAAATCAACAGAAAGGAAGGGGTTGCTTTCACAAAAGAACATAAATACGATGGGTTTGGTTTCTGATAGAAGGTTGTATTTACTGGCGAGAGTCAATTTGAGCTCTTTAATTCAAAATGGCGAGTAATAGTTTGGAGCAAGAAGAATTGTGAGACTGAGGAGAAAAATATAACAGCTTCGTGAGACTGAGGCGAAAAATATAACAGCTTCAGTTGGACATGGAGGCGGTTCAGTACTTGTCTGGGGCTGCACGAGTGCAAATGGTGTAGGGAATTTGTGTTTTATTGGTGGAATTAAGAACCATAAGCTTCACATAAACATCCCAAAAAGACATCTGTCCAGAAGTGTGAATAATATGGGTCTTTCTGAGGACTATATTTGCACACAAGATAATGATCCAAAACCACAGCTCTAGATGCAAGACTATGGTTGTTGTATAATATTTCACGATGGATGTCGACACAACCGCAATCCCTAGACATGAATCCAATAGAGATTTTGTGGAGTATACTAGACAAAAATATTAGGAATCATCAGATATCTAATATAACGGATCTAAAGAACGTTCTACTGGAGGAATGGCATAAAATTACAGTGAAAATAACACAATCTTTAGTGAAATTCATGACGAGGAGAATGCAAGAGGTTATAAGGAGGAAATGGAGGGCCTACTAAGTACTAACCGTAACATTCTACACCATTTTCAGTATGCAGACGAATACTTATTTTGCATCCTATATTGCACATCTTTACTTTTCAATATTTAACTATGGTTATATGAATAGATAATATATGTTTCGTAATTGTATTCTCTTTTTCACTAATCAGTAAATAGGATATGTCCCTGCTGTACTTTATTCTGATGATTTTCCACTATCCATACATCCTTAAAGATAAATTCATGCATTAGACGAATACTTTTTGGAGGAACTGTATAAGCCAAAACTTAAAAATCACCCAGTGTATTTCCACATTAATCTACATGAACCAATGTATAATTGATTCCTGAATATCAGAGAGGCAGAAAAACATTGTATATTCAGTTAAATGAAAAATAATTTGAATGACATATTTAAACATGATTTTTTCACATCCATCTGCATTCAAATAACCAGAGTTTGAAAACTAATTCGTAACAGCACCTGCAAATGTCAAGTCTACATCTGCACAAAGAGGTTATATTTGTTCTGGCTTAATCATTTTTCGATTAGCTTCATTTGCTTTTGTTTTCTGTTTATATTTTTATGCTTTTGAATATGCGTGTTAACATAGCGCTCATCTCAGCGTTCCACTGTGTAACTAATCCCTCTGGACTTTTGTGAAATAATTTGATGCCATAGTAATTTAAATATGAAGAGATCGTGAGCAAATTATTGCATGTGTATGTAGGCATTTTATAGCATAGGTACAGACACCATTAAAACACGCCATGGGTGTGATATAACATACGCAGTTTTAGTGGGATATAATGACCGAATCGTGACATGCTTAATCACTGAAACTTTGTAAACAAAGTCGTAGCAAGCCACTTTAATTCTCCATTAACGAACTTAAGAGTATTCTTAGCTGTTTGTATAAACTAAATATATTTCGTGCCTTAAAATTGATGATTACCTTTGATCTGCTCCACTACAGTTAAACATATTTTGTTCTGAGTGGCATGGCTAACGGAAATACGCAGCCGCTTTGCTAAACTACGCAGATGTTCCAGGACGCTCGATTTCGGCAAATCTAGAAGAATCGATTTTGACATTACTCCTTTCATGCGATTGCAGAGATTTAGATATCCAGAACATTTCTTCCGTGACTCACGGCCTATAATACAAAAGTCAGCCTGAGCTAAATTATAGGTTGGTAGTTGGTTTTGTGAAAATAGGCAAGTTTATTGAGTGTTGAGATTAAACATGGCAAATTGGTATGTGCACGAGAGGCATTAGTACTAATACCTTTGCTCTATGTATTTGTAAAAGAAAAATAAGGTAAGTAGTACTGTGCTGTTTTGGTGACAAAGTGAGTTAAGTATACAATTAGGTGGAGTCAGACTGAAAAAAAAAATCACTGCCATCTCCTGGTTTACGTACGGCTGCCCTTAACCATTGAGCTACTATGGCAGCATGCCATGTTATGGTGGCAACTGGACGGAAATCGGGAGATCCGTGGTTCAAGCTCCGGCTAAGGCATTGAATGTTTCAGTCTTACTAACTAAAACTTGCCCTACACACGGTTAGTGTGCAAGAAAAATTACTATATGCGCACGATAAGAAGAGCGATCGGGCTCCAAGTTCTCATTCGGTAAGTTTCGTTTAACTCCGTAAACATAGATGACAACTTTGAAATTTGAAATGCGCTATACACTGACATTTAGAGGCTAATACCCTAAGCTTTATCATGTCCGCCATATTTCGTTTTGATCAATTTAGAGGTTAATTAGCTACCAGCTTACAACAATCGTATGTTAGAATTAGAATTTTTGTCCGTCCTTAGCAACATATACATGTTATGAGATACATCAAAATGTATAAATACCGCATATACATAAAGTCATATTGATTACATACAATATACACAGTAAGCAGCTTTTCTATGGTTTCATGTGGTATTTGCATAGACTAGTTTACTACAAGAAATATCATTATATGAATATTACAGATTTGTGAATGTACTATGCTCCCAGTGCTCATTTACATGGTTATAGTTCTAAACACTCATTAACCGTACAAAAACAATGAGCATGCAAAAATTTATTAACTTTATGCTTAAAGTGTTTTCATGATGCAGCTTGTTTAAATGAACTTGAAAGTTTGTTATATAACATTATCCCTTTGTAGTTAAAGCTTCCTTCATAAAAGCTCCTTTGGTACGCTCACATTGCCAGTTTATCCTTGTTACGAGTGTGGTGGTAATGTACATCAGCATGTACTTGAAAATGATTTATATTTGTATGAACATTTGTGGATGTTATGGCTCTCGAAAGGGGACACATTATTCGTCTACCTCCGTATAACTGCGATCCGAATGCAATTGAGCTGGCGTGGACAAAACTAAGGAATGTTTTCAGAGGATGCAACGTTACTTGTGATATCTTCGCTTATCTTACACGCTATTTTGCTGAACTGTATTTTTCATGGTTGACCACTTTGCAGAAACAAAAGAGCGTTAGCCCGCACCACACCGTACACCTAGCGCTCTTCTTATCTTGCGCTTATTGTTATTTCTATCAACTTGGTGTTGTCATTTATTCACGATATGTGTGAGATATGACAAGGTTCGAATGGATAACTTCGTACCTCGACCTGAAGATCTTTTGTGTCTGCGCCCCTCACGGAAGGCATGAAGTAATAAGAAGTAGAGTCCAACCAGAACTATCACGACAGCACAGAAAGGGTCCCTACAAACTATAGATTGAGACTCCCCGGCGACGGCTTGAACAACGGTTCCCCTGTTTCTATGGACTTACACATCCCACTTGAGAGGAGCAGCGGAACTCGGAAGTCGTCGCCAATTCGGAAATGGAAGGTTTTATAGAGATTATACCCTCCTGCCGACGCAACTCTGCAACAGTCAAGCAGGATGAAAGTGAAGTGAAAGCAGATGAGAAGTGAAATGGGAATGAGCTGAAATGGAGTGACAGGAAATTCGGGGAATGTAATTAAACTTCCTCCCCAGCATTCTCTAGTGATTTGGAGAAAGTCTGTAAAGAAAACCAACAGTTGGCGATGCTTTATCGTGGTGCTACCTCGCACACTTACTTGTATATTTAATAATATTTATTGCGGTTGCTTCAATGTTGGTGCACCATTTGCATATCTCGGAAACACTACTGGAAGTACCCATACGTAATATACAGATGGAGAAACTTATCCAAAATGATAGCACATTTTGGTGAACTGAGGTAAGTCATTTCAAAAATAAAGATTTTAGAGCGTTTGATTTTTAAATATTCCAGTATTGTAATAACAGTTACTCTCTGATCGGATATATTTTATCTTCCTGGTGGTGTTTTAAAATTACTGTAATTGCTACTAATTCTGAGATACATTTATGTACTCTTTGCCACTTCTCTATGTTTTAACTGAATTTATTTTACTTTTTTTCGCGTACACATAAAGATATCACTTCATCACGTCCAAGGCAAACTTTAATCCTGTTCAGTAGGATAATCCTTATCCATTCCATACGCTAGCAAAGATTGAATCATTTGATCTGCTGCGGTCCATCCCCTCCTCTTAATTTTAGTTGTGCGACTCGCAATGGCGGAGCGACTCTTCACTACTTCCATCTGGCGTCTCTCTGTTGTCGTCTTCATACTTCTGACACTATAGCTCCACTTATTCCTGTCTGACGAAAGATTGCAGTTGTTTTGGGAGGTTGCTGGTGTAGCGTAGCTCGGTTTAGAGAGGTCAGAGTAGGCGGGAATATAGTGCGGTACAGTCTATCAAAACATCAGCACAGTGTACGTAACACGACGCACATTTTTACAATTGAGAAACCGATATATGGTGATTTTAAGTATTCTCCACAATGTGACCTTCTACCTACAAAAGAGACCTTTTCTTTAACAGCATTCATGGATCTACGTGCTATAGGAATTTCTCTTCTCTATTCATAAAAATCAAGAAAAGGTCTGCGCACAACACATTTTTCAAATTCATCGAGTTCGAGCCTTTTTGGATGTGGGCAATGTGATTCAGGTGCTGAAAGTTTCTTTCTTTTTTTTACGGTACGCTTTGAATGTTGAACCTCTTTCACTTTATCATGCTGTCCATTATTTAACGAAATAAGTATTTACATTTTCCAAATGGGAGCAGTTCTGAACTGCGGCGAATCAGATGCACTTGCACCTTCAGCTTTGCCCTTCTTACTTCCTTAGCCCCTCTTTTCATACCTCCCTCTCCATCTGTTTGTTAGAGCCTAGATCTGAGCTTGCCATTCGGGCTGCGTCCCTTCTTGTACCTCCGTTGTTCTGTCAGTGTAGTGTTGCACAGATCAGTCTGCGATCCGAGCCAGTCTATCCAGGGGTCTGTCTTCCTATGCTGCCAATAGGGCTTGCGTCTGCTGTGATAGTTTGTGCAACCATAGGAGTCGCAGGAGTTGTTGTGCTGTTCCAGTGCCAGCCTGATGTCGCATGCCGCTCAGCAGTTGGGAGGACTTCTAGTCGCCCAGCTGCTTATCCTCGAGAAGTCGCTGTAGTTTCTGCTGGTCTTTTGCGGCGTATATCTCGATTAGTCGCTGCTTGAGGTCCTCATAGGGCTGTGTTCCAGGGTTGTTGATCAGGTCTGCCACCTGTACCACCGTCTCTCTAGGTAGCTGTCCAACGATTCTGGAAAGTGTTTGCGTTGGCCGTAGATGTGTTCTGTGAAGATTCCCTCTGCATAGAGAAACCAGATTGCGGGGGTTTTCTTTGCAGAAGTAGGGTAGCGGTGTGGCCATGGTGCGGAATGCTTCTAGCTGTGTTGGGATTCCCTCGGAAGTAGCTCCGTCTGGTATCACCACTGTTGTGGACCTTGTGTCGTCCATCGTTGCGTGTGCTTGCTGAAGAGGTCTGAGGTAGTGCCCCAGTCGGTACCGCGTGGTGGCACCGCGTGCATTTTCCTGAGCGCTTCCTTACCCGAGATGGCTGCGAAGAATCAAGCTGGGTGCGTCAGAGAGCCAAAAGGGTGTAGGAGGACTAGCTAGGTCCGGCGAGACTCTTTTCTGATAGCACAAGACACACTGGCAAAAACCTGCTGTGCTCGAGCGCTATCTAGGATTGTCACACCAGTGAGGCTAGACCTCGGCTGTAGCAAGGATGGAGGAGAGGGAGAGAGAGAGAGAGAGAGAGAGAGAGAGAGAGAGAGAGAGAGAGAGAGAGAGAGAGAGAGAGAGAGAGAGAGAGAGAGAGGATTGGAAATGCATAACAAAATAACGAGTCTTAGGTTCGATAATACTCGCGTCACGGTAGTGTGTGCTTAGGTCCAGGCGAGACGATGAGACAGTTGAGACTGCTGTTGAATAGCTCGTTTGGCCAGTAAAACCAGTTTCCGGCCAGAGAAATCCCGGAGTCCAGTGCACAATTACCGGTGGTGCCATTTAGTCTTTATTAGTCGAACTATATACAGCAGCGCCACTGTGATGCATGCTTGACTTACATTCTAGTATATACAATCTGTGATTCCTTATTAGCTCTGTAGTAGCACATTTTAAAACGATTGCCTATGGTGAACTTATTCCCAGGTTGTGAGGTCATCCTACACTATGGATAGAAGGTACTATAGAAAAGTTTGAATTTGGGGATCTTTTAATAATTTATCATTAAAACTGATAGATATCTTCAGCAGCTTCGAGATTCTCCTCTAGTGGCGGCTGAAGCATGAATGCAGTTGTGTTGCCACTTACTTCTCGGTTTGTATAAAGCCAAGGCGTAATAGCTCGCTAGCGAGCCAGAGGCTACTAAGTCTATTGCCGTCCTCACGCCCACATTAATATTTTATGCGGAAATTATGGATCAGTCAAATAAATCAATACTTATAATAAAATTAAGTAGGAATATTTTGTGAATTTATGATAAGCTTTGAAGTGCTGTAGGTTTGGCAATTAATTATGAATTCAGTTTGGCTAGGTATAGATGTTATTAAGTTACTTAAGTGCAGAGGATCTACCCAAAAGTCCAAAGACCTTAAAGTCCAAGGACCATGGCCTCCTTCAACCCGGGAGCGATGGATAACTCCGGGGGGTCTTTCCATAGGGCAATACCTGGTTTCTTAAAAAAAAAAAAAAAAAAAAAAAAAAAAAAAAAAAAAAAAAAAAAAAAAAAAAAAACCCTCTCGTTAACAACAACGTCAAGACCGATGGAAGTGAATACGCCACTTACGCGCGTCATCCCCGCAGGGAAGGCTACCGAGAAACCTCGGTGGGGCCGCCTGGTGATCTAGCACACCTTCTACTAGCTCTGAAGTCTAGTACCCGGGACTTATAAGGCAACCCTCTACCTCCTCCGGGAGGCCGTAGCCTAGCTGGAGGTACCCAAAATTTAATATTCACGCAATAGCTATTAGTAATGCTACAACTCCAACCCGATTTGATAAAGCAGATAACATTATTCTGCTCATATTGATTTAGCTTTCTCAAGAGTTGCTCATATTTGTCGAGATGTAAACTAAGGTGGGTGGGTGTCGGGAACACACTGCCCACTCGAGTCCAATCCAATCCGAACAACTGCTCGACGGGAGGGGCTTGGCAGTTTGGTTCCTCTAGTAACGTCAGAGGTACCACGAGTGCTAAGGGTCCGCAGCGCTTGCACTAAAGCAGCTGAAGGGGACGAATCCCCTGACCCACGGGAAAATGTTATTAAGTAAGATAATTAGTGAAGGGTGGTTTCAAGCAGATTCGGAGAAATAGGTAGGTTACATTAGTGAGGGAAAAACTACTGTCCAAAGTTGCCAGATTAGGTACGGCAAGTTAGCTTGGAATTCTTGGAAATGTGACAGTATTTCTTAGAAGTTTATTGAGATACAAGGATAGAAAGTCGGTAACTTATCAATCTAAGTGAATTTAAAGGTTATTAAACGTTTCAAACTCAGATTCCAAGGTCACACTTATTTTTATTACACACCTACACATATCCTGAGATAGGACTCAGCTCGCGATTGAGGCAGATGCCGACGGTTACAAATCTGCCTAACATCGTGAGGTTGATTATGTTACACATTTTTTAATTTTTTTTTCCAATGTACGGAAATTTAAGATAACTCGGTTTATGATAGTTAACAGTAAAATTTAGGTACACATTACATGATTCAGCAAAATTTTCCAAGACCTATTTACACACTCGGATTAAGCTGTAAAAATAGTTGTTGGCCGTGAGATATGGAGATAGTGGAAAGAAAAGAAGACGACTCGAGGCCAAGTTTCCATTTGCGGAGTCGTAATGTCGCCTTGTGGCTTAAGCTAATACAAACAGCACGATAGCGCGAAATAATCTCTGTGGCGTTATCGCGTGATACGTAAAGGCACATACGGCTCTTAAGCTGGAAAATGAATTCAGAATAGAAAGAAAAGTTAATTAAATTTTCTTGCATTTATAAAGCTTGCATAAATATTTATGAAATTGTTGAGAATATTTTAGTATAACTTCTATGTTCTACTTTTAGATATAATTTATTTCATAGCAACTCTCAGTTTTATGGCTATAAAAGCAAGCTAGCGAACTTTGCATTTTTCACGACAAATAGGAATGCATTTTTGTGCAAAGTAATTCTATTACAGAAATGTTATGATAAAAAAGTTATCATAATTAAGCCATTGCGACTTATAAGTGATATACGCCGGTGAAGTATACAGTGCTTCATAATTTCAAAGTGAAACACTTTGTTCAGTTTATCCACATAAGTTTGGACAGGGCAACAAGGCGTCTCAAAATTCTTTCTGATATAAAGTCTTGATATCCTTCTTTTGTTTATATCTCATAACTACTCTTCAATTTAAAAATATAATTGATAGGAATATTAAATGTGCGTCTTTACATAAACATTGTGCTACATTCAAACGTTTTTCTCCATACATTCTTCAACATACTGAGCCTACAAAATGTTATATATTACTATTAATATTTCCTTACGGATATAATGACAAAACGCAGATATGGATGTAATGGACGACTTCAGCGATAGTTGAAAGCTAATAATATATTCCCATTGACGGAAAGTAGTATTGGAAAATTCAAACCAATATAAAATACCTTGGAAATGGTTAATTCCCCCCAAAAGTCCTTTAGCAGTGCTTATGTATTTTATCTGCTATTTCTTACAGTTTACGAGTTCGGCAAAGCTCATCCAGAATGAAGAGGATTTCAAAGGTACTCCATAAAATTCAAATTTTCATTTGTCATGAAAACACCCTAAACATATGGTATGTTAGTCAGAATTGTTGGAATCACTTTTAAAAATACACAAATTTCCGTAAATGTTAACAAGTAGAGAATATTTTGGGTTAAGGTGATTTATTGAAAATACTTTTGTGCATTCTTGAAAGCTGAATAGCTTATATACCAAGTTTGGTGTCTTAGCCCACTTTTGTCTTTTATTCTTGCTGTTCACACACACACACACACACACACACACACACACACACACACACACACACACACACACACACACAGCGCATTTCCTGAAAACCCTTTTTATTCATTATCTTCTAACATATTTTCAGAAACACATCTGAGCATATAATTTTCTGTAGTATAATTATGTACGATGTATGATGAATAAGTACGTCCAATATCACTATTCCACAAATTTTAAAAAGTTGTATGTTACGGCAAAAAGAATATGGCTTACTTACGTTTTTGGGTCACTGAACACGAAAATGATACTTAAATTGATTGGTTAGCTCCTGTTTTCAAGATAACATCACTTATTATATGTATGTAAGTTACAATAAAGTATGAAAAAATGAAAGCATCCAAAAAAATTGTTACCTTAACGGCGACTCCTTTTAGGCTGTCTATGGTATTCTGTTTTAGGAGCATCTCTTTTCACCATTCAGCAATAATCAGCCAACATAGCAGCATTCTATTTCCCTTTGTATCTTCGTTCCATCACTGAAATATCCTGATGAAATCGTTCACTATGTTCATCGCTGACGTCAGCACAATTTGGAGGGAAGAACTCCAGGTGGGAATCCAAAAAGTGTATTTTTGGTGACATATTGCTTCCAAGCTGTTTATACGAGTCCATTATATTTTCTACAAGTTCTTCAAAAATTAAAAATTTCCCAGAAAATTAATCGAAATATTTTTAAAGTATTCCCATGCTGCTTTCTCTTTCTGACTTAACACTGTTTCAAACTGATAATCTTTCAAAAGTTTTCTGACTTGAGGTTCAACAAATACGCCTACTTTTACTTTTCCATAACTGAGCCTTGGGAACTTTTCACGTAAGTGAATACAGAATCATTCACATCTAAAGCTTTTACAAAATTCTTCGTAAGCCCCAATTTTATATGTAGTGGGGGTAGTAAAATTTTGCTTGACTATATCAATGGTTCAAGTGCAACATTTTTTAATCCTGGTGCTAATGACTGTCTGTTAGACCAACATTTCCTAACATAGTGGCTGTCTTAGGCACGGCTATCCTATTTTTTATTATAATATATATCTATATATGTTATATGTATATAGATTTTTATTCATCTTATTTAACCGTTTTTTATTGTTTTAGTTTATTTTCCTATCTGTTTTATGTATTTTCACACATGTACACTATACACATAAACACATAAACACCCATGCCCAAGGCGGGACTCCAACCCGCGACCCTCTACGCGGTGGAACGCTAGAGACATACGTTCTAACGACCATGGCCGCGAGGGGCGACATCATTCGCACAGGAAACATCACTACTTGGTGTAGCCAGCTTGCAGTCCTAATAAAATGGCAGTTACCTTGAAATCACCGCATACTTCCCAACGCAACCAACGACGGCTGAGTAAGGTGCCAGAAGCAGCCAACCACACCCTCCCATTAGTCTCTGTCACTAACTGAGGGGGATGATTAGGGAAATGTCACTTGTCGCTGGCCGCCTCCCCCCCACTGCCATCTGGAACTTTCGTGGTAATTCACTGAAACCAGAGACTTCTAGAAGACGGTGATATTCCTATAAAAAGGGCTGCAGTGAGTGAATTGAGTTAGTCAGTGTTTGGCAAGCAGCGAAGTAGCGCCGTGTTAGTGAACGAGAAGACTGTGCAACGGAAGAATTTACGTAATTGTGAGCGTACAGTGGAATTGTAACGGACGAACTGGTGAATCGTAATTGTGTGCATTACGTAATTCTGTGTAATTGGCAAGTGTTTAACTGTAAGTCGGTGGAAATAAAAAACATTTTAAGTGGTGCAATTGGACTTTTCATTTCACGAACCCACAGAGTCGCACTGGTGTCAGGAGTGTGATGATAACATCACCGAACATTACGGCCATGGAATCGGCATTGGAAATGCTTTTGGCGAAGATGAACGAGTTAACAACGAAAACGGAAGCGGCAAATAACAGCCTGGCCGCGAAGCTGGAAACTACAAATAACAACCTGGCCGCGGAACTGAAGCAAATGAAGACGGCCAACGACAACATCACCGAGAAAATGGAAGAAATGAAGACCGAATTAACAGCGAAGACGGAAACGGCAAACAACAACTTGGCCACGACAATGACCGCAAAGATGGCCGAACTGACCGCGGAAATGAAGGTGGCGGCTCTCGCCGCCAAATTTGAAGAACAGTTGGCCGGCGAGAGGGATGACGTGACGGAGCTGGGCAAGCGGATGGGCCAAGTGGACGAGCGCGTCGAGGACCTGGCGAACCGCTTCAATGACCTAGAGGAAAAGGCCGACAGTAACGCCAAGTCCCTGAACGCCATGGCGGAAGACGTCGAAGACCTTGCTAACCGCGTTAACAACCTGGAAGGAAAGGCCGACAGCAGCGTCAAGTCCCTGACCGCCATGGTGGAGGACGTCGTCGGCAGGAGGTTGAAGGATTTGAAGGCCGACGCACCGGGACGCGACACAACATCGGCGCGGGTCAAACCTCCGAAAAATGACGGCGCGTCAAAATTTGAGGTCTTCCGCCGCCAGTTCGACACAGTGACCAAGCACAACAGATGGTCACCGGAGGAGGAGGAGGAGGAGGCCACACAGTTACTAGCCAGCCTCCAGGGACGGGCCGCGGAAGTCCTAAACGCGGTACAGACAACGGCGGCGCCCAAGGACACCTGGGAGGCCCTGGAGAATCGTTTCGGGAACCACCGCTTAGCCGCAGCATACCGCAGCCAGGTAAAGGCAAGGTCACAGCAACCGGGGGAGACGTTGCAGTAGTTCGCCATGGCGATTGAGCAGCTGGCTAGCAAGGCCCTAGTCGACCTCCCACCAGAGTTCGTATCCCGGGAAGCTGCCTACACATTCGTGGACGGGGTACGAGATACGGAGATTCGTCAGCGCCTAATGCTCGGCGAATATAAAACCATCCACGAGGCGCTGACGGCAGCATTAAGGATGGAGGCGGCCAATGTAACAGCTATCCCGACGTCGAGAACGAGGAGTGTCCGCTACACCGGAGAGAGAAGACCAGCCGTTGGACGCCGGCGAACACCTAGTGGCCTGTGTTGGTGGTGTGAACAGTCCGGACAACGGCAGAGAGACTGCCCACACCAGGAAGGGCAGCTGGAAGAACGAGTAGGGCCCGGCGTGGAGAGGGGCACGTCGGCGCCATTACCACCATCCCGTCGAGTGACACTGCGCGCCGTCAGCCGGCGTATGGATGACAGCCTCATCGCGGACGGTTGGGTGAGAGGGAAGACGTGCCGCATGCTGGTGGAAACTGGGGCAGCAGTGACCATCATCAGACCTGACGTGGCGAAAGGTTTGCCGACGAGGAAGCCGAGCCGACCATAAGAGCTTGTCACGGCATCGGACAACACCTTGCCTGTGGAGGAGGCCCTGCTGGAGCTGACCTTGTGGCGGAGTGCCGTGCGTCTGTGGGTGTTCGTCGCGAAGGTGGCTGAGGAGGTGATTCTGGGACTGGATGCCCTCAGGAGCCACGAGGCGACGGTCGACTTCGGCAGGAAGGTCCTGCGGCTCAACGGAGAAGAGGTTATACTCCGTCAACCCGAAGAGCGCCTTGGAATCTGCAGGGCCGTCTTGAACGAAGGCGTGGTTGTCCCTGCGAGGAGCGAGGTGATGGCGACGGCGCGACTAGAAGGCCAGACAGCAGGTTGGGTCCAGAGACTTGTAACAGTATTTTTGTTTAGTAATGTTCGAAGGAATAATAAATATATAAAAATGTATGTAGTTGTGTGATTGGCCGAAGTAGTAGTGGTGTGACGTGGTATCACGTGGTGTGATGACGTGTCAGTGAATCGGCCAATCACAAAATAAAGTGGGAATTACTATGGGGACAAGAAAATCAATAATCTAGAAAAGTGTTAGAATCTTGTGTCTTGCTTGAGAACGAGGAAAGATGTTACGATTATTGTAATTGTAAAGGAAAATTAATAAGATTCAAAAAGTGTTATTCAATATTTATAATAGATAAGAGTGAATCATAGTTCATATTATATAATTAAATAATATATTACAAAATTGGACTCATCTAAATTTTATTTTCACTAAAAATCCGCATCCACACCTGAGAAAAGATCTCACGACTCTCAGTAGATTAAAACTCGACTTGGATCTTATAAAAAGTTGGCTTGCTTCTTATTAGTTGAAAATGAACGAAAATAAAATCCCGTTACAAATGGCGCCCAACGTGTGGCTCGAATAGGATAAAGAAGAGGAGATTAAAGCATCGTGCAGCTCCGTGGGAATTTAAAAGGAAAGAAGAAAGAAGAGAGAAGAAAGAAGAAAACGAGAACTGGTTTAAGTGAGTGAAATTAAAAAAAAAAATAATAATAATAATAATAGTAGTAGTAGTAGTAGATTTATGTTGTTAAGAAATCAGAAAATAGTTAAAAAGATGGCGAATAGAAAAGAAATAATAGTGGAAGGAGAAGTTACTGATAGTGTAGGAATGAATAGGGAGGATGCAAGATTAAGCATAGATAATGAGTCAATGTTGGAAAGAATAACAAGAATGTTAAGTAATTTAGATTCTAAAATAGAACAAAATGCAAATGATTTAAAATCAGAAATAGGAGATGTTAAATCTGAAATGAGTAATTTAGATTCTAAAATAGAACAAAATGCAAATGATTTAAAATCAGAAATAGGAGATGTTAAATCTGAAATGAGTAATTTAGATTCTAGAATGAAAGATGTAAAATCAGAAATGAGTAATTTAGATTCTAAAATAGAACAAAATGTAAATGATTTAACTAAGAAAATGAATGATTTAGATGTAGGAGTAAGACAGGAACTAGCACAAAATGTGAGTAACTTAGAAATTAATTTATTACAGAAGTTAAAACAGGAATTAAAATCTGAAATTTCACAGGAGATTAGAGAAGGGAGAAAAGAGTGTAGGGATAATATGGAAAGGCTCATGCAGATCATAGAGATTAATAAGGATGAGAATAGAAAGGAAGTCAATGAGTTGAGAGAGATAATTCAGGAAACTAGGTTAGGTCAGGACATTGTGAAACAAGAAATAAGAATGGAATTAAACAAAGAGTTAGAAACGTTTAGGATACAACAGGCAGAAATAACACAAAAACAAAGAGAAGAATTAGGAGATAAAGTAGAACAAAGAATCAATGTAATTTGTTCTGAAATGCAATTACAACATGATGAAAGTAAGATACACCAAGAGGAAATAAAGTTACAAATTGATGAGATAAGTAAAGCAAAAGAAGAAGTAATTTTGCAAATTAAAGAGGTAAAAGAACATTTTGAAAAAGAAAAGGATAACTTAGGAAAATTGACACAAGTTGTAATTGCATTACAGGCTAGAAAAGTAAATAACGGGAAAGAAATGTCTAGAATTACAAATATAAACGATTGTGACTTACCAGGTGAATTAAGCAATCATCAGAAGTCTAGTGATGTAGTAAGTGAATGTAGTGATTTTGTGAGTCCAGATAATGATATTAATTATCACAGAAACACACAGAACATGTCCTCACACACACAACTCCACAGTCTAGGTCAAAATGAATGTGTACATTATTCACTAAATGATATTAGTCCACCAAGTTTTGATGAGGAATCAGGTGATAATCCAAAAGTATTTCTTAGGGAATTGGAAGAATATTTCCGTATTAAGAGAATTCCCAATGAATTTCGGATGGTAATAGTAAAACGCTGTTTGAAGAAAAATGCTCTTGAGTGGTTAAGGTTAACTTTGGCTTCACATGAAACATACAGTACTTTCAGAAATCTGTTTATAAATAGATTTTGGGGACCTGAGAGACAAAGAAGAATAAAAGTTGAGTTAGCAACGGGTAGGTTTGAGTTTAAAAAAGGGATTTCTATGACTGAATATTTCTTAAAATTAGCAAACAAAAGTAAGTTGATCAATCCCGAAATTTCTGAGACAGAAATTGTCAACATGCTAATACGTCATTATCCACCACATATCAGAAATCATTTAATTGTGGCTAAGCCTATCGATTTCTCTGATATGATTGAATTATTATCCGAATTTGAAGCACATAACCTCATTAATGATACTACATCCTGTGATGGTAACTATAATAACGTCCATATTGAGCGAGGAAGAAATCGACAGGAATCACAACCTACAAATAATAGGAATAATAGGACGAGTTTAAATTGGGGCGGGGCACCCGTGAGAAATCAAAGATTTGAAGGAAGAGGTTATGATCCTAGACGAACTTATGAATCTGTAATTCCCGGAACAGGAAAGGGAGTTCAAAATAATGTGCAAAGGAATTATCATAACAATCAGTCGACGAGAATTGGAAGAAATGATCACATAAACCATGTAAGATTTTATCGAGGAAATAATCAGCGAATAAGTAATTTTAATATGGGTAGAGGTACTAGTTTATTTAGTGCAAATCAAAGAGATTTTAGGGGTGTGAGATTTGAAAGAAGTAATCAAAATGAAAGAGTCGAAAATACACAAAGCACAGAGAATGATGCGAATATAAACGATAGCACCAACCTAACCAACAATGAAAGTAATAATCAGAGGGAGACGGAAAACTAAAAACCAAATCATTTTGTGCTCTGGAAAGTGGTTCGGTGAGGATGACACAGGGCGAATTGAAAGTTGAAGATAACGGAAATAAGCTCACTCTCTTGCAGAAAAATAAGGAATTAGTTAACCCACCTCAGATAATTATTTACCTATGGGATAAAGAATATACAGCCTTAATTGATACTGGAGCCAGTTCTACTGTGATAAGTGAGGAATTGTTTAAAAATCTGTTAGCTAACTATGAAGTGGAATATTTAAATGTGTGTAACGTTTACTGCAGTACTGCAATTGGGAAGAAAAAGGATAGGATTAAATATCAAGTATTAATTAAGGGGTGGATACCAGAATATGGGCAAATAAAAGCCATACTTTCAGACAACGCCACAGTTCATCGAAGTAAATTGTTTACATCCGAGATGAAGAAAAACAATATCAAAATTTATAATTCTTCGGTTTATTATCCACAAGGAAATCCTTGTGAGAGAGTGATGCGAGACTTAACTTTTTATTTTCGAATACTGTGTCATTCGAATCACCGGTGTTGGTATAAATATTGTACTGTCATAGAAAAGATAATAAGTAACACCCCAAACGCTACTACAAGATTCGCTCCAATAGAGCTAATGACTGGAAAACCTCCTGAACCTCTTATATTAAATGTACCAACGACTTTGGAGGAGAAAACAAATGTGCTAAATGATGAAGAGAAATGCGCTGAAGCATTTAAAAGAATACTAGAAAAATCTGAAAAAAGATTAAAGAAAGTACAAAGAAGAAAGGCCAAATGGGATCCTGAAATAAATGATATGGTTTTAGTGAAGACATTTAACATCTCAGATGCTAGACGAAAAGTGTATTGGAGAATGAACTTAATTTATAAAGGTCCGTATAGAGTAGTAACCAAATTTGGAGATCATACTTATGAATTGCAAGATTCGAATAATAAGATTGTGGGAAGATATCATAAGACATTAATGAAACCTTTCAAAAGCATTGACAGTAATTGAAACAATATTGAATATATACTATGTGTGTGTTAAATAATAATAAAAAAAACATTGTTAAACATCAATATATTGTTGTATTTTAATTAATGTTAATTTATTGTTGTGTTTTATGTTTGTGTAATAATGTGAAATTGTTGTTAAATGTTCATTTATTATATTTTATCCAATGTAGGTATATTATTATATTTTATGTATGTTGTATTGATGTTGTGTAATATTGGTGTAAACGAAATTGTTAATTGGGGCTGTTCTTCGAAATATATGGAAACAGATTGTTAATTCCTTTATTTGGTTATTTTCCATATATTTCGAAGAGGGGCATTTGTAACAGTATTTTTGTTTAGTAATGTTCGAAGGAATAATAAATATATAAAAATGTATGTAGTTGTGTGATTGGCCGAAGTAGTAGTGGTGTGACGTGGTATCACGTGGTGTGATGACGTGTCAGTGAATCGGCCAATCACAAAATAAAGTGGGAATTACTATGGGGACAAGAAAATCAATAATCTAGAAAAGTGTTAGAATCTTGTGTCTTGCTTGAGAACGAGGAAAGATGTTACGATTATTGTAATTGTAAAGGAAAATTAATAAGATTCAAAAAGTGTTATTCAATATTTATAATAGATAAGAGTGAATCATAGTTCATATTATATAATTAAATAATATATTACAAAATTGGACTCATCTAAATTTTATTTTCACTAAAAATCCGCATCCACACCTGAGAAAAGATCTCACGACTCTCAGTAGATTAAAACTCGACTTGGATCTTATAAAAAGTTGGCTTGCTTCTTATTAGTTGAAAATGAACGAAAATAAAATCCCGTTACAGACTGCAGGAGTACGACTTCACATCGGAACATCGTAGAGGAAAAAGCCACGGTAACGCTGACAAAATGTCCCGAACACCCTGTCCAGAAGAGTGCAGCCAGTGCTTAGGAGTGGAGGAGAAGGAGCGTGCCGCAGCAGTCCGAGTAGTCACGGCAGTGCCTGCGGATGGCTGGGATAGCACAGGCCTGAGGATGGAGCAGCTGGCGGACGCAGACTTGGGGCCACTCTTGAGGAAAGTGGGGGTAGGGACGAGACCAACTTGGGAGGACATCGCACCGAGGAGCGCCATCTACAAGTCGTACTGGGCCCAATGGGACTCGTTGAAAACCAGAGAGGGCGTGCTGTTCCGGGTATGGGAGTTACCCGATGGGAAGACGCAGAGAGAACAGTTGGTACTTCCCCGGAGTAAGGTCCCGGAATTCTTGGAGGAAGTACACGCCGGTACTTCAGGAGGACACCTGGGAGCGAACCGAACGATTGACAAACTGCGGCAGCGCTACTACTGGCAGAGGCTCCGAGCAGATGCTGAGAGATGGTGCCGTCAGTGTCACTTGTGCGCGGCGAGTCGTGGCCCCCAGACTAGGAGCCGGGGTCGCATGCAGCAGTACAATGTCGGAGTGCCATTCGAACGGCTCGCCGTTGACATTGCTGGACCGTTCCCACTTTCCGACCGAGGCAACAAGTACCTAATGGTGGTCGTGGACTACTTCACCAAGTGGCCGGAGGTGTATGCCATCCCAAACTAAGAGGCAAAGACAATCACAGACTGCCTCGTGGAGCAAGTGTTCTGTCGATTTGGGGTGCCGTTAGAGGTACACAGTACCAGGGTACCAACTTTGAGTCCAACCTAATGAAGGAGGCACTACAAAGGCTTGGGGTGAACAAGACCCGCACGACACCTCTACATCCCCAGTCGGATGGCATGGTCGAAAGATACGTCAAGACTTTAGAAGAACACCTGAGGAAGGTCGTGGCCAGCCATGAGCGAGACTGGGACGTCAAGGTGCCACACACAACTACTTGTGTTGTGTCTACACACAACACAACTGGGATGACGCCAGCCAGCTTGATGTTCGGCCGAGAGTTACGCCTCCCTTGTGACCTGGCATTTGGAAGCCCTCCGGAGGCGAAGCAGCCGGTGACCAAGTATGTGGAGAACCTGGTGGATCACCTCCACGACATGCACGAGATGGCTCGCCAGAACATCCAGAAGGCGAGCGACCGCAGGAAGACCAGATATGACAGGCATGCCAACAGCCAAGGGTTACAGCAAGGTGATCTGGTCTGGTTGTACCGTCCTACCCGGACCAAGGGACGCTGCCCGAAGCTCCAGCAGCCATGGCAAGGATCGTACCGGGTGGTGAAGAGGATTAACGACGTGGTCTACTGCATCCAGAAGGTTCCCCGAGGGAAGATGTTGGTGGTACACCTGGATCGTCTAGCCCGCTTCGATGATGATGTTCGGGACGTCCAGCTTTGAGGAGGGAACAGTGTCACCCAATTAGCGGAAAGCGCAACCAACGACAGCTGAGTAAGGGGCCAGAAGCAGCCAACCACACCCTCCCATTAGTCTCTGTCACTAACTGAGGGGGATGATTAGGGAAATGTCACTTGTCGCTGGCCGCCTCCCCCCCACTGCCATCTGGAACTTTCGTGGTAATTCACTGAAACCAGAGACTTCTAGAAGACGGTGATATTCCTATAAAAAGGGCTGCAGTGAGTGAATTGAGTTAGTCAGTGTTTGGCAAGCAGCAAAGTAGTGCCGTGTTTCTGAACGAGAAGACTGTCCAACGGAAGAATTTACGTAATTGTGAGCGTACAGTGGAATTGTAACGGACGAACTGGTGAATCACAATTGTGTGCATTACATAATTTTGTGTAATTGGCAAGTGTTTAACTGTAAGTCGGTGGAAATAAAGAACATTTTTAAGTGGTGCAATTGGACTTTTCATTTCACGAACCCACAGAGTGACAATATTTATATACACGTTTCTTTTCTATTGGTAGCATATGCCACGGGGATGGAAGGAAACTTATTTCCGTTATATAAAAAACTGTTTTAAGACTTGTCTTTGAAGCATCAATGAATAGTCACTACTGATCCGGAATATGCCTCATATTTAATGCATCCCTCAGGCAATCAAGTTCTTTGCAGTGCATAAAATCTCCTTCGGTTACATAGAATTGCTCCAAATCTTTATTTCTAGTTCGAAATGTCACTTTTACGGAGGGTTGCAGATAATTCCATTGTAGCAACCTCGATGCCAGAAGTTTTGCCTTATGTTTAGGAAGATCTAGATACCTGATTAAATCATTGAGCTCGTCTTGTGATTGGACGCGTCTGTGCTTGGCGTGTAGTCTGCATCTCTTGAAGTTGATGGCTCCTGTTCTTCACTGTTTGAGGAAACACTTATGTTCGTTAGAGTCAACAATAAAAGTTTTTGGAGGTTGAGAAACAGGGAGTCCTTCTCTATGAAGCACAGGCCGAATTGCTGAAGTTATGTTAGGACTTTTTTTCTTGGACACACCTTTCTTGATAGGGTGAGGGCCATACAGATATAACAATCAGTAGCATGATTGGTAGGTTCCCTCCAAACCATGGGCACTGCAAACGGCATGCAACGTCATTTTCCTTTGAACCACGCATTAAGTTTCGATGAACATGTAGTGCAGCACACATGTGGTGCCCATTTTTTGTCCTGGTCTCCTATCTTACACCCAAAATATAACAACTATGCTTTTTAATACATGGTGTTGTCGAACACCTGCTCGATGTAAATGTAACCTCTCAGCACATATAGCAAAAGTTATTCGGATTATTCACACATTTTCGAGGCATTTTTCTACTTTTCTATAAGAATAGAATGTGAGATGATAATATAAAACAACAAAAGTATCATGAAAACACTTCGGAAGACAAGAGGAATACGACCACTTTTGTACAACACTTTATAAGAACTTAAAACCCTTCCAAGTGACAATTCTATTGATCACGTGATTGATCACGTGGAAAAATACGAGGGCTATCCAGAAAGTAGATTACGTTTTCGTCTGTTCCCGCTAGGGGCGGGGCTAGCGCGGCCATCTTGGGGTCAGAGCGTTGCGCAGCTCAGTCGGCATCTAGCCGTGCTAGTGAGAGGTTCGTGCTGTGCTCCGTTCAGATACTGTGACGGTTTGAAATGTCTGCGTTAATTGAAAATCCCGCGAGCTGCGAGGTGCGTGCAGTAATAAGGTTTCTGACTGCAAAAAACTGTAAACCGATAGATATCTATCGGCAGCTTTGTGAAGTGTATGGGGACAACATTATCACTGAAGGTGGAGTGCGTCAGTGGGTCATCAGATTTAAAAATGGCCGAACCAATGTTCACGACGAAGATCGAAGTGGGAGACCCAGCATAGTGACTGCCGAACTTGTCGAAAAAGTCGATGCTAAAGTCCGTGAAAATCGAAGGTTCACAATAACGGAACTTTCTTTGAGTTTTCCACAAATTTCGCGAAGTTTGTTGCACGAAATCATCAGCGAAAAGCTTGGTTACCACAAGTTTTGTGCAAGATGGATTCCAAAAATCTTGACAGAGGACCACAAAAATCAGCGAATGGCTGCAGCGTTGAACTTTTTGGACGTTTACCATAAGGATGGTGACTCTTTACTCGATCGCATCGTTACTGGTGACGAAACATGGGTGAAACACGTGAACTGTGAAACGAAATTGCAATCAATGCAGTGGGGGCACACAAGTTCTCCCCAAAAACCCAAGAAATGCATGCAAACAATGTCGGCAAGGAAGATGATGGCGACTGTTTTTTGGGACAGAAAAGGTGTGATTTTGGTGGACTTCCTGGAAAGAGGCACTACAATAAACTCTCAAAGGTATTGCCAAACTCTCCAAAAACTCAGAAGAGCCATTCAAAACAAGCGCAGAGGAATGTTGAGCTCTAAGATCTTGTTGATTCACGACAACGCCCGGCCCCACACGGCAAATGTCACTCGTGAAGTTCTTGAATCTTTTAAGTGGGAGTTGTTTCCTCATCCGCCGTACAGTCCCGACCTGGCACCGAGCGACTTCCACCTATTCCCAGCAATGAAGAAGTGGCTGGCTATGCAGCGTTTTGATGACGACGCACAGCTGCAAGAAGAGGTAACGAAGTGGTTGAAGGCGCAGGCGGCCGAATTTTTCGACGAAGGAATTTCCAAGCTCGTACATCGCTACGATAAATGCCTTAATTTGAATGGTGACTATGTCGAAAAGTAGTATTTGAGTGTGACTTTCATCTGTATATAATAAAATTTGTTTCCTATACTTTGTTTATTTTTATTCCAAAACGTAATCTACTTTCTGGATAGCCCTCGTATGTGATAGCAGGTTATGGCTGTAACTTGAAAAGTAGAGCTAAACTGGAAATTTCGAATCGAATTTACTGGCTCCGAATTAGTCAATATTAGCTATTCTCATTTCCGTAACATTTTGTGTGTAGAACAGTGTACTCAAAACATTGTTTATCTTGCTAATGAATATGTTCCTGATGAATAATATCATTTTCAGCTGATTTGAATGTTTAGTTGATTGTTGACGGTCAATGAAGGCTGTACATGTTTCTGACTGCCCAGGGAACTTTTAATTTGCGTTAAATTTTGCTTCAAAAATGGAGTAAAATACAGCACCGCATTCTAAATGTTAATTGTGCCTTTTGGCGAATCTACTATGAATAAGACAAGAATGACTTAAACGCTTCAGAGAGGTCGAAAGACGTTCAACTTGACAACGACAACTCTAGATGTCCCAGCAGTTTAATTACTGAATACAGCGTTGAAGAAATAAAACAAATGGTCCTGAAAAACTGCCGAATTATCAAGAGGAAATTTGCCCAGAATGGCAGAAAACCACTCCTGGTAATCGCATCATAATAATGTTCCCATTCACCATCAATGCTTGTTCGTAATTTTTTTGCAAACAACAAAACCGTCAGCTGTCTTAGCCTCCGCATTTGCCGGATAAGGCCTGCCGCAATTTCTTTTATTCCTGAGGCTGAAGAGATCATAAAGGGACGTCGCTTTAGCACCACTGAAGAGATAAAAACAATCGTTAAAGCAGCTGAACACCATAACGAAAAGCGAGCTCTAGAAGTGCTTCCAAGATTGGACAAAGCCCTGGCACAAGTGTATTGTGACAAAAGACGAAAAGCAAAGTTCACCTCAAATTTTTTGTCACTAAAACCCTTAGTTCTATACTAGCACACAATCAGCCTTTCTTTTACACTAATTCTGCATTTCGAAACGTTTCCTTTACGCATCCTTTGTACCGTTATAATCTTTCTGACCTATACACAGATTTACACCGATTCCACAACTCCGATATTCGCAAGTAAACTGCTTCGCTGCAAGTACCACAGCTCGGCGATCCCTCACAATGCTCGGAGCACCACACTGCTTACTGCACTACTACACGACGGAACATTGAGACGTTTTGA
Source organism: Mantis religiosa (assembly GCA_030765055.1). Classification (NCBI taxonomy): domain Eukaryota; kingdom Metazoa; phylum Arthropoda; class Insecta; order Mantodea; family Mantidae; genus Mantis; species Mantis religiosa. The sequence goes on along the minus strand of CM060952.1, from coordinate 153,988,821 downwards.
CCTTCAATGACCAGCACTCCGATCGTCTCTTATCTTTCTGATTAGAAGAATGAAATATTAGTAAGTTGGCGTACAGTAAGGGACGAAACACAAATGGAGCGTTTGCGAGCTGCTTGTATGTAATGTAAGGTTAGTCAATTATAATAGGCAACACGGGTGCATAATAATACAAATTAACCTTAATGATTATAAATGCATTAAATATGCACCCACGTAATTATTTGTGGTAATATTTTTCAATAATGAAACTGAGGCTAAACAGCCCTATCTTCTGCAACAGAAAAAAAGACAGAAAACCAACTAAATTAGTGATTATACTTTTATTATGAAATGTCTATTGCAACTAAGGGAAGTGTACAGGAATGTAACTAATTTTCCAGTGTGATCAATCAGTACAACGGGAATAATTTTAAAAAAAGGTGATTTACTCAACTGGCCAAGACGTAATGACAAACATATCATTAGCAACGTTCGTCTCTGAAAAATGTCTCACTGTCATTGTCGGTATTATCGCATACAGATCACCAACTTCGAGCTTCTTGTTTCAGCTGTTCATCCATCCTGCTTCCTTTCCTAAATACCGCTTGAAATTTTAATAGTTCACTCTCTTTCTCCGCCCACCTCTGCATTTTGTCATCACGTATTGCTGTATGTACCTTACCTATCACTGTCAGGAGAGTAAATCCTCTGTAATTTGTTGGGATCTCTATATCTCCTTTGCCTTTATAAGTTGGCACTACAATTCCCTTTTTTCAGTTTTTATGCTATCCCTTTCATGCATTACGTTAAACAATTTCACTATTAACTTCAACCCGTAATTTTCATCGTACCATGCTTTCCAGAATTCCCCTGGTAACCCATTAATATCGCATGACTTTTATTTTATAACATTGATATTACTTTATCTAAATTTTCAATTACTTTATCTAAATCCTTAGTATATAGTGCATTCGTTCTTTGATACTCTCGTAGACCTCGACAAATGGCAATTAATTACACTATATATTTTACAATTCAGTTTATTCTCCACTCTTTCGCTTTCATTAGGATTTGTACCCACATCTTTGCATTAGAAACTTCATTGATTCTTTATGCCAATTATACATGAGAATCCAGAGTTATATCATAAAAATCAAGAGCACTGTAAAACGTTGCTCCCAATAATAGAGTTCGGACCTTCTCTTAACTGATAAAGATAATATTAAAATCATTACTGTGTTTTCCTACGTAAACCTATTCATATTTTTACATAAATTGGGCAAACCAAAACAAATACTGAAGGCAGTGCTAGGGTTTTGAAATACGACATAAGGTAATTGCAATGTGTACGTTGTGATGCATCAATATTTTTTCTGATATATCTTTTCTTTTTTTTTAATAAAAGAAATATTTATGTCCTGAAATGTGTTTTCTCGTAAATTAACGACATAACTTAAATGGTTAAATTGGGACATAATACACTGTTAAATGTTTTTAAGAACTCTTAAGATAGAGATACCAATTTTTAACATGTTTTCAATGTAGTTAATATGAGGCGCAACTCATCATGGAAAATGAAATCTTAACGCCAGGAAGCTTGAAATATTAACGTTCAGAGAGATTTCTATCGTCCGTTGTTGGTTTAAAACCCTAAAGCAAAAATACCAACTTATATCGCCCATTTGAGTTCTGGACAAGGAAATGATTCGCTCCCATCAACAAATGTGTTCAGCCAAAGCATGTAAGAAAACACTGTATCGCTCACTATTTAAGAACATCATTGCTTTTATGTCTATAGAAGAAAATAGAATATACCAAGTTTTACACAACAATATGTTTATTTTTGTTATACATTTTTGTAGTGAGATATTAAATTTCAAATTTAATTATTAACTACGAGGGTTGTTCAATAAAGAATGATCACAAGTTGTTTTCTTTTTCTTTTTTTCTTTTGACAACGTTTTGTTACTCATCCTCATAATTGTTATGGTCCTTCTCAAAATAGTCTCCCCTGAATGCGATGCACTTGTCCCAGCGTTTCTGCCAGTCTTCAAAGATATGCTGGAAACCATTTTGAGACATCCTTCAAAATCGCCTCCGCAGCCTTCACTGCTTCTGATGATGGATAATACCTCCCGCGAAGGCGTTTCCTCAAGTTAGGAAATATGGGGCTAAATCCGGACTATAGGGAGGGTAAGAGATGCACTTCAGCAACAACATTGGCAATATGCGGCCGCGCATTACTGTGGTGCAGCATCCATCCTGCTTCACTGAGATATGATCTTTTGCGCCTGATATGGACTTGCAATGTTTTCAGGACATGCCTGTAGTATTTTCCAGTTACTGATGTGTGTGCAGGTACAACATGCTGATAAACATTCAATGAATATCAAGGAATGGTATGACTATAACTTTCCCAGAAGAAGCAACCACTTTTGCTTTTTGGGCGGTTGGTGATAAAGGAGATTTCCACACTGAGCTTTGCTGTTTGCTCTCAGGATCAAAATGATCTAGCCAAGTTTCATCAGCAGTGATTGCGTTTGAATGAAACTATGGATCTTCCTCTAACATCAACTTTAACTGCATGCAGGCCTGCATGCGAATGTCATTTTTTTCGTGAGTCAACAGTCCTGGTACCTATCGCGCACAAACACGTCTCATGTGTAATGTTTCTGTCACCAACGTGTGGGTGGCATCCAATAAAATGTTTAGTATTTCAGAAAGTGTTCTTAAGGTAATTGGTTGATCCTCTCTCACAATGGCAGCAGCAGTGTTGATGTTTTCTTCCGTAAGAGCAGCAACTGGAGCACCTGGTTCACCTTCCTTTGAAATTGATTGTCTCCCCTCTTTAAACACCTTCAAGCTGTGCTGAAGGGAAGAAAAAACTCTCCACAGGCCTCCTGTAACATTGTATAGGCCTCAACTGAAGACTGGTTGTGACGAAAGCAGAATTTCAAAGCCGCATATTGTTTTTCGCGTGCTACTTCCACTGCAGCGGTAGGTGATACCGAACATGTCTGCACTTGCCTGGTTCTCACAGGCGAGAACCAGGAGTACCAACAATTAAAGTACTACGGCGTGTTTGTTTCATATTAAGCTAACAGAAAATAATAAGATTGAATTTTAGTGCGAAAAATTATGAGCGTAAAAAATTATGATCATTCTTTATTGAACAGCCCTCGTAGTGATTAATTAAACTTAAATTGTTTTTCTATCTTCTAAGTTCAATATCTTTGCGGTTATATACTACCTTGCGCTACTTTTAGAAAGTTATTGTTGTTTGTAGTTTTTAATTTGCTATAAATATTTGTAGCTATTGAAATCATTTATTGTTTAGCTTAGTATTTATTTAATTATATAAGTATAATTTCTATTGTCGGCCCGGGTTCGATCCCAGGCGACTGTAAAATGGGATTTGTAATGGAAACATGGCGCTGGGGGTTTCCTCCTAGTCCTCCGGTTTCCCCCACCATCATTCCACCAACTGCTCAGGTGTTGGGCCAAACCCTCAACCCTGATCTCAGCAGATCAATATACTACGGCTCCCTCGCTCTGAGAGAACCCAAGCGACTCCTAGCAACAGCATTGGTGAGGAAGCGAGACATAAACAAATAATTTCTATTGTATTTGCTTTTGTTGTATTAAAATATACCAAATATTGTTATGGCTAAATATTAAAGTGAAAGACGTAATAACTCCTGTCGATTAAAAGTGACTCATAATAAATAGTCTAATGCCCAATTTCAACAACAGATGTTAAAATCGACGTTAACAAATGTAACGTAACAACTGTCACAGCGCTAAAACGAATGTTAAATTTCTTGCATTTCACCAACGTTTTCTTAAAATGTTAACAAACCTGTGTTAACGCCAAGAAACTTGTAAATATCACAGTTATAGAAGGCTATGGATGATTTTCTGAACGTACTGCGATGCGTTTTTGTTTTCATTTCCGTCTGCACAAATGGCGGATGAACAAAATCATAAATAAAGCCGTGAGACAAATTTCTCATCGACGGAGAAAGAATTGTTATTTGAAATGGTGGCAAAGTGTAAGGATATCATAGAAATTAAGAGGACGGATGCAGTGAATGTAAAAGAGAAAGATGTCGCGGGGAAAATATTGGAAACGAGTTTAATTCAAATGCATGTGTCACTACTACAAGCACCAAACAACTTGTCAGTATTACGTAAATTTAAAACGAGTTGCGAAGAACAAGTGCCTTAAACGTTTCAAGACGGGAGGTGAACAATGTATTATCCATATAATTCAGTGAATTATAAAATCGCAAAGTTATTAATACTTGAAGCAAAGGCGAGATCGGCATATTCCTTTCGATGTATATTCTAACTCATTATTACGTAAACTTAAAACGAGGTGCGACGAAGGACAAGTGACTTGAACGTTTCAAGACGGCAGGTGGACAGTGTATTATCCACATAATTCAGTGAATTATAAAATCGCAAAGTTATTAATACATGAAGCAAAGGCGAGATCGGCATATTCCTTTCGATGCATGTTCTAACCTCTCTTGTACTTCCGCAGTAACCTTCATAGCAACATGTTTCGACAGTCTATACCTCCGTAAAACAGTTTTCTTCGGATAGTTCCTCAAAATCATTTCTCCTCATAGGCCGTACTCTATTATGAATGCCATTTAGACGGTCTTAAATATAGCAAATCGACATCAACAGCTGAGTTCATGCTCGCCATCTTGGCTGTTTACAATTGTTAAGGACTTAACATTAGAAATTGGGCGTGTTAGTTTAACATGAGATTTAACACTTGTGTTACGCTAACACTTGTTAGTGAAATGCAATTTTTGTTTTAACTATTGCTAAACTCGTGTTAAGTCTTAACATTTGTTGGTGAAATCGGGCATAAGACTTACAGTAATAGTAACACAATTTGACAAATATCAAGTTCTGCAGAGTTAATATTATGAAGTAATTCATAGATATTAAAAATAAATGGATAAAAATGAGCATCAGGGTGCTGAAATGGTATTCTTATGAAAAGTTGAAGTTTGTTATAATCGAGGCCATATTAAAATGAAAGTATACAGAGGATTTAAACAACTTCGAAGCAAAAGAAAAAGTTGAGAAATTAAAGAGCTCTGCAAAGTTCGTATATGTAATCGAGAGAGATACAAAGTGAGAATACGATGAATCATGTAACTTAGAAGCACTAATGATGAAAGACTTGTTAAACTTCAGAGGAAAGGCGGGGATTAAATTGTGGAGACGGACCATCCAATTAAACACTGGAATGCAGAAGATGAAATTAATTAGGTCTTATACAGAAGTTAAAATTATTTTCCCGGGGCCCTTTTATGGTTTCATCTTAAAACGGAAGGGCTGAATAGGAGAGAGGAGAGTGAGGTGAGACAGAGAAATGGAAAATATTCGTAAACGAGCATTATTTATTAACAATGTATGCAGTCATGTCGTCTTCTGCTCCATTTCTTTGTCTACTAAGAGTGATAATGGCGATATGCTGCTAGTAACCAAAACTCATACAAGAAACAACAAACAAGAGACAAAGTAATGAAATCCAGTTTTCGCCGGAAAGCAATTTCCTGGATATTCAAGTCACGTTCTCGGTTTGTGAAAATTGTGCATATCCGCGTGGCCTGAACTTTGTGGTTGGAGAAGTTAGTAAACTACAGACTGCGAACGTAATACTAAACAGGGAGATAGCGTAACAAATACTTCGCAGGTTCATACGTTCCCTGGCTCTTTCTTTGCCCTTTGCTTTCAACACTTCTTCATGAAGCAACGCTACTAGCTGCTGAATTTGTGACAATGTAATGCCCACAATGAATCTTCCGAACAAAGGGAATAAGTGAACCTTGGTACCTTCAAAATATAATATCTGACTCCTTGATCATTATGTTTAAAGTTCTGGAATAAAGGGGACATTAAATGGCATTATCAACAATATCATTATCATGTCTACCTTTCTTCTTCTTCTTCTTCTTCTTCTTTTCTTCTTCTTCTTCTTCTTCTTCTTCTTCTTCTTCTTCTTCTTCTTCTTATCCCTTTAGACTTTTCTGTCTGTTAGAGCTATACGTATGTCCATGCTATGTAATAGGTCTTTCTAACTTCTCTTTCCTTTCGTTGATAAGTGATAAACAGAGTTAGGACTTTTAGGACCCCCGCGGGAGAACACAGTTAACTGCTACGCGACGTAATACAACTTACTACGTCATGCGCCGAAACGCTCAGGGCCATACAATCACCGCACGCGCTGCCATTAGTGGCATAGTGGCTGTGTTTGGAGACAATGATTTGTTCGCTGACAGTAAAGAACATAAACGTCAGAAGCACGTAAAGGCAGGATGGACGAACAGTTAGCAAGAGGTAATATTTTCACACAGAAGGGAGAAAATATCCAATACAAAGTATGCTATGTAGAAATTAAGGGCACTAAACCCAAATGGCTGAGACAGCACTGCAACACTAAGAAATCAAGCAAGGATTTTAGCAAAAACAGAGGTCAAGGAACAATCAGGGCCAAGTGTAACTTCACCATCTCAGTCCGAATATTTCAGCCCTTGTGTAAGATGATGGTGTGTGCAAATATACCGACGCACACAGCAGAAAATACTCATTTTAAGTATTTCATACAAAAGTATACTAAACACGATCCTCCTTCTCAAACAAATTTACTTAAACGTTTATTACCACAATGTTATAATGATGTCACATCGCAAATACGAAAGAGATGGGCGGAAATAAAATGTGGATTTCAATTGAAATAGTCACTGAAATTGTTAGTGTGTTAGATAACGAGCATAGTTCTGCAGTACGTGTCGCTCATTCCCTCATTTCAAGCAAATCACACGAAGATTTCCTCTTCATCAGAAACAGTTTTTCAGACCTATCCAAAACCATTGCTCAGCTAGAAAAGAGAGGTAATAAAATACCTCATGCCATAGGGCTCATAGAAGAACTAGCTCTACAGACTCAGCAGCTACGGGACCTGTCATGGATAAAATAAAACGCAAAATAAAAACCGTACTAGAGAAATACCTGGCTATTATAAAATGGTAAACATTAAAAATAATTTTCAAGCGCATAAGAAAACAGCGCTTATAAGGCAATATGATCTGCAACACTTTTTGTTTGCACCTGTTACATCATTTGATGTCGAGAGAACTTTTTCAGATTGAAAATATTACTTGAGTGACAGAAGTTTAAAATGTATTTTGTTAATCACTGTAATAAGTTGAAAAATTGAAGAGTAGGCATTTATTTTTTAGTGCAGAAGTAACTTATTTTACTTTATTATTCAAAATGTGTTTTGTTATACATCTACTTCTATTGAATGATTTTGAAAACGGTGACCTCGTAATTTACATATTGTTTTATTAAAGCAGTTTGTTAGCACATTTGCATACCCCTAAGGTGGCCGACCTTGTTTACTACTGGAAGTAAACCACGCTCCTCTTCTTATTCTCACAGCATGCACGCATAACCAGCCGAGTCCTAGAAGTCCTAAGTCCAGTGATAACTAGTACTGTAATCTTTATGATGACTTCTCCAAAGATGGGCTGTTCATTTTCTTTGGTACTGTTTTATTAATAATGTAATTGCTCTCTTACCTCTTAATTTCTTTTGTGAATCTATCGGGATGTCTCTGTGTTATGCTAGAGTTTCGTTCTGATCTTGCCTTGGAAAACCGATTCAGGTTAGAAGTAGAAGTTAGAAGTACCACCGATTCTTCTCTCGTGCTTGAAGATTTTAAATTAAACTGATTTTTATCTCAGATGTATAATCGTGCTGCTCGAACGGTTACCATGGCTTTATCTTTGTTAATGGAAACCTCTCAGATAACGCACTGATTATAATATTATTGTAAAAGTGAGAGAACTGCCGCCACTCCCCGGCACTGTGCTAAGCACCAATGAACGCATCATTTCTGCCAATGGAATTCGCAGGAATCACAAATGACAGAGAGATGTTCACTCCACGAGGAGTAATCAGTGCGTTATCTGAGAGGTATCTATTACCAAAGTTAAATTTATGTAACCGTCCGAGCAGCACCACTACATATACGTTAGAGCAATAATGAAATCATATTCAGGTTATTAGCTGAATTTTATTGCAGAATATGGAAGTATAAAAGCGGTTAGACGCTATTTCCTTTAATCAAATGTTAGTCGTTTTCCTTCGTGTTTCGAAGGTTTCTTTTTCCCTATATCCTGCCATTTGTAACAATTAATAGGAACTAAACTCATTATCATCACATGAATCTTTCACTACTAGCGTGTTTTAAGTTCAGCACCTCGCTGAAATCTAAGTGTAGGCTCCTAGGTTGGATTGACAGTAACGTTGTGTGAACATTCAGTCTGTCAAGATTCTTTCTGTTGTCATGCTTTTGATGACATATTTGGAAATTCCTATATATCGCTGTCTCTCTCCTCGGTCCTTTCATTCAGCTGTGCTGCTAAAGTCTCATTCTTAATTGTTTTAAATTACTAACTCGCTTTCCTGTCCAAGAACTTATTTTCCAATAATCATCTTTACTACTTACTTTCCTAAATTTGTATAAGCGTAGTGATATTCTTTAAATTAAGTCGTGAATATTAATTATAGGATAGGTATTCCTCTGCAGATGTATGGTTCGTGTTCTATATGCAGCAATTATCCTTAAGAACTTCACTCGTTTGGACATTTTTTATGTCGCATCTAAATTTCTCTAAGACATAATAATTTTTATACAGACATAATTCCATTTATTGAATTTTTATTTTTTAACATAAATGAACTGTTCAAAATGTCAATCAAATAATGGAATTTTTCTACTTTCTTAGCTTGATCGGTCCAATTTTAGGACTGCGATATTCTCAAAAATTTAGGTTTTAGTACTATGTAACTAATATTCAATAATTAGCGTTTTGTTGCTAAGCATCACAAATTGACATTCCCACACTAGTGCGGTAAGTAATTTCTCCATAGCAACAAATATAGGAGATTCAAAAAGCACTAGTGCAGCGAGTAAAAGCATTTATTTTGAAATATTGATTGTGGTATTACAATTTGTACAATTATATAAATGCACATAGTGCAAAAATTAGTATGCAATGCAATTGTGGTAAGCACATAACGGATTCTCGGAAATTTAAAAAACTCGGCGCAATCGCCTCGTTTTTTCAAATCATTCTCGTTCTGTATAAAGTGATTACCATATTAGTATCGCTATATAGTATTGTGATTGTGGGTTCGTAGAATTAAAAGTCCAAGTTGCAGAAATTCAAAATGCTCTTTATTTCCGTAGAAACACGCTTTGGTCAACCCTTACAGTAGTAGAATTACGTAACATACACAAATACAATGGACAAGGTCGTTGACACAAACAAAGAGTTCACTTTCAAAACGCAGTTGTACGCACACGCAGTTCCGATTACCACTCTAATTATGACTGTCCACGGCTTCTTTTATATACCTCTTCCTTCATCGTTCCAGAAGTTCGTGGAATGTTCTGTAAGATGGCAGCAGACGAAACACGACAGTCATCTACTTTATCTGTTTCGGCAAGCCTTTTATCTCCGCGTTGCACTATCTGCCCCCTTTGTGCGGTATCGCAATAATGGGTTCGCGGGAGTATTGTCTGCTTGTCCAGTAACAATTGACGGACTTTTATGTATTTCATTGCAGCTTTACTCAATTAAATGACAATATAGGAGAAAAAATATGCCTGTCTTGCTTACGCTCTCTAATATAAAGCGATCCATATAAACCTGAACCATTTCAATAGGCCATAACCTTTGAACAAACACGTTTAAATTTGGGAAAATATAATACACAATTGGGAGATTACATTACACTATTTACATCTCAGAGAAAATGTTGGAAGTGTCCACCACCAGCATCTATACATGTTTGCACTCGTCTCACCATATTGTGACTTTGTGGGTTCGTAGAATTAAAAGGCCAAGTTGCAGAAATTAAAAATCTCCTTTATTTTCAAAGAAATACTCTTATAGATTACAGCAGCATTACATTACATACACCATCAGTCTACCAAGGTCGATCACAATAACAAACAGTGACAGCAGATTACATCATTAGCTCTCGTTACACAGCTGGCTGTCTCTCATTTCACAACTACAACTCCTCACTGTTTCACAACTAACTCACTTTGTGAGCCGTCACTTGCTTAAATACCTAATTCTAGATTCGAGATATTTACGGAAGAATAAAGAAACCAAATAATCAAGATATTATCATAAATTTCCATTTATCTCAGTTTGTTTGTTTCGGTAAGTCTTTTATCTCAAGTGCTATGTTTATCTGCTTATGCAAGCTCGTTATCTGAAACTTTATCTGCCGACTGTTTTCTTATTTGTGCCGAAAATTTTATGCCTGTTGCCGTGACAATATTCTCTGAAGTTTTACGGAGATGATAACGCATTGAGAGAAGGTCATTTCCAGCAAGTTGGGTGTCTAATGACACCATGGAACTTGAAACCAGTTTCTTTGATAATCGAATAATCTCAAAAGGTCTGTGACCCCCAGATCCCCTGGCTTAACCTCACCAGATTTTTTCTTGTGGGGGTATCTATAAAATGTAGTGTACAAGAATAGGCCACGGACAATAGATTTTCTCAGGGAATCCATTTGAAACGAAATAAGTAACATTGGCGAGCATACTCTCCGTAAAACTTCAGAGAATATGGTGAGACGAGTACAAACATGTATAGATGCTGATGGAGAACACTTCCAACATTTTCTCTGAGATGTAAATAGTGTAATGTAATATCTCAATTGTGTATTATATTCTCCCAAAGTTGCACGTGTGTCCTATTATTGGTTCAAAGGTTATGGCTTATTGAAATGGTTAAGGTTTACATTGATCGCACTATACTTACGAAACATTTGGTTCCATTAAAAAATTCAACATCCAAAAGTTCACCAAAATACATGTTTTGAAGCCTATTGTATCCAAAACTGTATAGAGTCTAAGTAAAATTCAAATTTTACCTATGGTATTGAAGTTCTTACAGTTCTCACAGTGTGACAGATGAGCTATCAAAGCTTAAAAATGTCTATAAAATTACACAGAAAGAACGGTGCAATCATTTTTCCTTGTTCCTGACATAGTCATCCAAGTATTCTATGCTCTGACAACCTTATTATTTTCCAAAATAAAACTCCTTGAGAGAGGTAACTTTCTTAACTTATCGCCATGAAGTTTACTTAGGTAGTGAAGCTGTAGTGGTTAAACGTGTATAAATGATGACCTCTGGGGGCACAGTGTGAATTTACTCAGCTGCGTGCTGTTTACAGGAAACTTTACTGATAGAGGTCAAACATAGCCCGGAGGAGAAAGGTTTTCGAAAGGAGAGAGCTACTGCTATGGCAGATGATAGAAGATTGCAATAAAGCAAACTTAACAGATGTTTCGTAACAAAGCAGTAAGTTTACCTGCAGCCATTAGAGACACTGAAATATTAACAGTGCAGTTTTATTATATTTAGGTAAAAAGAATTTTTCACTTTTATATATTGTTATGTAAATAAACTTGCAATTTTTTAAATATAAGTTCTAACCTATCTACAATTCGAGTCCTCACTTAAGAACTTCATAAGCTGGAACAATTCTTAGTCCGGAAGTTCTTAGATAATTTCCCAGAGGTACGTCAAACTTGTTTTACAGATATTTATTTTGTCCTAAGCATTGTGCACTGAAATATTCTGTGTTAAGCCTCGAGGAACTCCGTAAAGGAATATTTGTTATTAAATATTGTACATTTTAATCAGAAAGAGTAAACATATACTCTGGGAACACACAACGATGCTTCCACAAGCTCAGAAATGTATTACATTTCTGGCCAAACGCTATGGAAACAGAATAAATTTTTATAATTTGGGAAAAAATTCTAAAGAGGTTCATGAATACATTTCTTCAGTGTTTTTCAAGGGGTTGTTATGTACGATAAATTTATTTAAAGTTTTTACACCCCTAAGGGTATCAGATGTAAATGTAAGTAACAAATGTTATTATAAAATTACGCTGGGTAACAATGAAATAAATAGTGAATTTACACGCATTTCCATCTGCTGAATTCAAAAATCACCATAAAATGATAGATTAGCTCTTGTTTTGAAGATAAAGTGACATTTAATTTTTTAGAGTGAAGATTTTAAATTTGGGGGAATGTTTTGGGAGTTGGCACACCGGTCAAATAACAAAACACAATCAGAGAGACATTTTGGAAATTAAGTGATGCAAAAGTTAAGGAAGGCATTTTTGTCGGACCACAAATAAGTGAACTTGTAAAGGATCCTGCATTTGACCAGTTTTTTTAGGGGAAAGTAAAGGAAGCTTGGGAAGCCTTCAAGGGTGTTGTTCATGGATTTTTAGGCATCAAAAGAGATGACAACTACAAGCATTTGGTGACAGTGCTCCTGCAAAAATACCGTAACCTTGGGTGCAACAAGATCCATTTTCTCCACTCCCACCTAGACTTTTTCCCTCCTAGTTGTGGAGCTGTTAGTGATAATCATGGGGAGAAATTCCATCAGGACATTTCTGTTGTGAAACAAAGATATCAGGGCCGTTGGAATGAAGTAATGCTTTCGGATTTCTGTTGGTCTTTGTAGAGGGATTCTGCGGAACTCTATCACAAGAGGCAAGCTAAATGCGACGAAGTCAATAGGCCATCACATGATTCTCTGCAGAACACGACTATGTGCGAAATATTTTTCCAGCATCTTAGCATGTAATTACTAGTTTAAAAAATCAAATGCACTTTCATTGTTATTAGCATGTGTGTAATTAAAATGTATCCTTTCCTCTCAATCCGTTAATATGTAATACTTCCACCTTGTGTATATTATAGAAACTACAGCTAATAAAAATTTTTGATTGTCATATTTGTTTTTCTCAACCCAAAATTAGTAGAAATTGCCTCATGAAGTGCTCGAAACGTTCAAAAATTATTTTTTGTTACCCAGTGTTATTTTTTGTTCTTTTAATCATAACTAAGCGCTCTCGTTCACCCATTCACCCATCCCCCCAAGCACACACGAACGCACGCACGCACACACACCATAAACCGTTTTATGAATGTTATTCTTACGTTTTTATTCTCTTTCAGTGCCGATAAGTGTTTGGTCCCTAAGTCATAAATTTTGAAGTCGGAAGGAAGTATATTAAATTATGACGCAAGCATCAGTGATATAATGGACGAAGTTATGGGAATGGGAGCAAGTGCACAGAGTGCGGAAATCAGCGGCGTCTCAACAGTGGAAATGCTACCAGCATTAGGGCGAAAGGAAGGACAGAACGTCACGTGAGAATATCTTGTTTAGAATAAACAACCACGGTGAAACAACATTAGGTACAAGAGTTACTTTTGGTGAAATGACATCTTAATGACTTATTACTGGCAAATTCACTCCACCATCTAACAAAGACTTCGGCGGCAAGCTGAAACAGTTATTTCATGTTTAGCTTTTAAAATTAATATGGAGTTATCATGGAAACTTTAATAAGTATGGAAATGAAGGTATGAAATGCAGTAGGTCATGAGATGATGCAATATAAATGTGATATGATGTAATATTTTTGGTATTGGTAATTGCAAAAATGATCTCTTGCAGTTACAGGGACGAGAGCAGCCGAGGAATATCCAGAACCAGACTACAAGATCGTCAAAGAGGTGAGAAACATATTACCATCTCACCATCCACATCACTTCACCAGCAGCCTTCCCACATACATATGTAACAATAACCGTTGCAAAGCTCTTAGCAAGCTTATCGATATGAAGTACGTCGATATCCATGAAAAATTGCTGGAGGCGAAATGCAGTGTTGGGTTAAAAATATGTAACTTGGCCGAAGCAGGTGCTACATGCCTCACGATTGTTTTGTGATGAAATATGAAGAGTTCAATTTAACAGGCAATGACAAAATCGTATGTTTTGGAAGGCTTTTTGATTTGTTACAGATATGAGAATGGGTCAAAATTGCGAAACTTGTTTTATTTCGACAATTAGTAGATAGGGAAACAAAAGAAATACCGCAAGAATGGAAGATAGCTAAAGTGATATCAATATTTAAGAAAGGGGAAAGAACAAGGCCTGAAAATTATAGAGGGATTAGTTTATTGTGTGCTGCCTACAAAATAAATGCCAAAATAATAAGTACTCGGTTAAACAAAATAACAGATGCAATACTTCTAGATGAACAAACTGATTTTCGAAAAGGAAGAAGCACCATTGACAATGTTTTACTCTTAAACAAGTAATATAAAAACGACGAGAACAAAATTTAGAGATGCACTTACTATTTATTAACTATTATAAAGCTTTTGACAAAGTACCACGAATGATACTGTGGAAAATTTTAAATAAAAGAGGCATACCTTTACAACTAATTGAAGTTATAAAAAGTATGTGCATTGACATAAAAATAAAAATAAATAAAAGAGAACCAGTAATAGCTAATGGTGGTGTAAGACAAGGTTGTCCTTTATCAATCACACTTTTTAATTTGGATGTTGACGAAATAGTATGGATTTGGTTGAATAAAGTCAATGGAGGCATTAATGTATCAGGAGCTAAATTGAAAACTATGTTGTATGCAGATGATCAAATAATAATGGCCACAAATGAATATGACCTGCACAAAAATACTGTATAGTCTAGATAAAATTGCTACAGAATATGGAATGAAAATATCAGCATATAAATCCAAAACCATGGCATTTAAAGGAATTAATCCAGTAAGATAAAAAATAGTGTTAGATAACATAATAATTGAGCAGAAATCACACTTTAAGTATTTAGGATGTAATGTCTCGTACCAAGGGTGAAGCAGAAACCTCAGGTTCCAAGAGGGAAAAGAGAACTAGAAATTAATACAACAGTAGAGATCATAAATAAGCATAATGGGAATAAAAAGGGAATAAATGATATAAGAAATAAAGTTAAAAAGAATATTCGAAATAGCAATATAGTGTAAATGAAGGAAAAATCGGACAGGAGTTGCTTCTGAGCACAGAGACAAAGCAGGAAACAGAACAATAGAACAAAAACCCCCGAAGGTTACTCGACATCGAGACGCCAGTAAGGTATGCGAAGCTTAAGGGAAATTCAGCCAAGCATGATAGAATGCCGTTATGACGCTGAGAGGTCATACAACCCAAAGGGGTGGAAAATATTACTGCCACATAGGAAAGACAGACGGAGGTGACCAATAAGAGAAAATTAAAGAAATAAATCCTGCCAATAAAATGTAGAGTAAACCACGTGATAGGCGTAAAATAGTAAAGGAATAGAAAATGGGCGGTGATAGGCGAAAAAAGCTAGAATAGAAGCTGAGAATACGATGGGGGAAAGAGCGTCACTCTGGTACTTAATACGACAGGAAGAAGACGTGTTATTGGGAGAGAAGTAGGATCCGATGTTGCAGTCCGAATTAGAGTTATGGTCTTGAAGACAGTGCAAATATAGGGAATAAAAGGGAGTTCGCAAAGCAACGTAAAAACATCGTAAAGGGGAAAGGAAAATTAGGAATACAACGATAGTGTTAGCAAGAGAGTTAAGAGAGCCAGGTTAAAGAGAAATAAAGGAATTGAGAGACGGTCAGCGCGACTTTTCATAACCGAACCCTGAGAAAGAGATCCCAGCTCACCAACAATTAGACTAAACACCAACCTTTCCATCTCACCGTCAAACCCTTCATACTCCATCCCTAACCAAGCACTCAAAAGGACAACGAACCGAAAAGAACCCACACCAAGGTGCAGCTGATATAATAGAGAAAATAAATAAATTTAACCATATAACAGGCACAATAAAAAGAACATTAAAAAATAATGCAAGAAAGAACTCTATAATAAAACTATACAAAACAATGGCAATATCAACTCTGATCTATGGATCAGAAACATGGACACTAACAAAAAGAAATAGTACGAGAATACAGTCATCAGAAATGAAATTCATAAGAGCAATAGCTGGATATACCAAAATTGATAAAAAAAAACGTAGTCAGGATATTAGGAAAATAAACCATACTATTGAAAGAAATAGAAATCAATGGAAAGAACATGTTCAGAGGATGAATAATAACAGAATACCAAAAACAGCCTCAAACTATAAACCTATAGGAAGAAGAAACCAGGGAAGACCGAAGAAAAGATGGGCAGACCAATTTGGAGCCGGAACGGATTAAACAATCCAAAGCCGTGAGGTAGAAGAAGAAGAAGAAGAAGAAGAAGAAGAACAAGAACAAGAAGAAGAAGAAGAAGAAGAAGAAGAAGAAGATAGGATGTTATTCTACCAACTATAAACGTTTAACAGAAACATGCCTACCCTATTTTATATTTTCTATATGTAAACAATACTTATCTATTTTCTTTTGTATGTTGTAATATCATTAAGTATTCCTTTAACTTTTACTTAAATTAGGAACATCTATTTCTTCTTGATTTGAATATAAGATAAAAAGTGTACCAACATATATAATATAAAATACAATGTATGCTTTTTAAGATCTTATAAATGAAATAAAGGTGCCTGTTATTGTAAACGATTATAATGTTCAAGTATCCCCATTATAACTTAGCCGGATGGCTCAGGCGGTTTCGTCTGTAACCCGCATTCGGGAGGTCCGAGTTCGCTTTCCGTGGCCGTCCTACCTGACCCATGGGTTTTTCGGTGGGTTTTCCCTTGTCTCAAAATTAATTACATCCCCCGAATTACTACCCCTCCATTTTATCTCCAATATCATTTCACATCATCCTCCATCTGGCGGTCTCTTTCAGGGTAGAAGTGTCGGCGAAAGCCTCGGCACTGCATGACAGGAATGATATGTTCCTGGTGAACACCTTCATCCTTCAGTAGGATGTCTACTAAGTGTATCCAGGCTCCCGCATGGTGGCCTCCAGTCTTTTTTTTAATTATTTTTTCTTATTTTTAGGCAGGGGAAAAATCTTCAAAAGACGCCGATCTTGGCCAGTTGCATTCTTACCAACTAAAATACCCCTTCTAGCCACAAGAGACTTCTTCCTGGAACCACCAATAGGTATTACAGACGTGTGCAAATTATTAGACTCAATGGTGAAACTTTTAACATATACCGTTTGTTTTCTATTTATTTAACAGAAATAATACTAGAAAATATTTTTCAACTCTTACTATTTTGTATGCATTCCTTTAGCCTTTATTACCATTTTTATGCGTTTAGGCATTCTCTCTACAAAGGTGGAGCACTTTTCCTTTATTTCTTAATCTCTGTGTCAAATGCTTATCAGGCCCTGAATAAGCTGAACTTTTGTTGTTATTTTCAATTGTTTTAGTCTCTGTTTAACAATACGCTACAGATTCTCTATTGGATTTATATCAGGGCTATTCCCCGGCCATGGTAGTACTTTCACATTGTTTTCATTGAGGAACTGGGTTACAGATTTTGCTCTATGGCAGGGAGCACTGTCATGCATTAACACAAAATCACCATTAGGAAACCATTCTTTATTTTGCGAAAATAGTCTTGTTTCTAATACACTTTTATACTGTTTCTGCTCCATAGATCCCACAACTATGTATAATCTTCCAGGTCCATGGACAGACATAAAGCTACAGACCATTTTTGACGTTGGGTGCTTTACTCTTTGATCGACACACTGAGGGGAAAATGCTTCTTTATCTGTCCTTCTCACATATTGGCTGCCCTCTTCACATACTTCAAACATGGATTCATCTGAGAAAATTACCTGAAACAATAAAAACCTCTATTAATATTAAAAATTTTCAAAATTGCTTAAGTATAGTATAACAAAACCAACAATGAAAGAAACAAAGTTTAGGCTGTTTATTTCATTTCCATAAAATTTACATGTACATATTTTAATTTTATGCTACATACAATTTTCATACTATTTACCTTTCTCCAAAATTCCACTGGATGTTTCTGAATCTCTTTGGCCCATTCTAAACTTTTCTTCTTCTTCTTCTTCTTCTTCTTCTTCTTCTTCTTCTTCTTCTTCTTCTTCTTCTTCTTCTTCTTCTTCTTCTTCTTCTTCTTCTTCTTCTTCTTCTTCTTCTTCTTCTTCTTCTTCTTCTTCTTCTTCTTCTTCTTCTTCTTCTTCTTCTTCTTCTTCTTCTTCTTCTTCTTCTTCTTCTTCTTCTTCTTCTTCTTCTTCTTCTTCTTCTTCTTCTTCTTCTTCTTCTTCTTCTTCTTCTTCTTCTTCTTCTTCTTCTTCTTCTTCTTCTTCTTCTCCTTCTCCTTCTTCTTCTCCTTCTCCTTCTCCTTCTTCTTCTTCTTCTTCTTCTTCTTCTTCTTCTTCTTCTTCTTCTTCTTCTTCTTCTTCTTCTTCTTCTTCTTCTTCTTCTTCTTCTTCTTCTTCTTCTTCTTCTTCTTCTTCTTCTTCTTCTTCTTCTTCTTCTTCTTCTTCTTCTTCTTCTTCTTCTTTTTTGCCATTGCAGGTTTCAGTTTAGCCTTTTTACAAGGCCTGCGTGCTGGTAAACCTGCTTCACATAATCTTCTGCGAACTACTGAGGCTGATATATTTCTGTACCGTATTGCTTTGATGATTACTGAGGTCAATGCTGGTCGCTCTTCTATTTTGTTTTGCCACCTGCACAAGTTTTCTTTGCATCCTTTGTGATAGCTTTCTTTTCCTTCCGCATTTTCCATCCCTTTGTGAGGTCAACGTCTCACCGAATGTTAAAGCTTGATTAATGCGACTAACAGATTTTTGTGAAATACACAATTCCTTAGCTATTTCACGTTGTGAATAAAGAGTTTCCTTCAAAAGACTCTCAGTTACAGCTACTTTCCTTGGGGATAAGTCAGCAGTTTTTCCCATAACCTCACTTTTGAATCAATGTGAATGCTAAGGATAAGATACACAATGTTACCTGGCTTGAGATCAATTAATAATAAATACTGAGGATATATTAGCCATAAAACACAATAAAGGCAAATATTAACAATCTTCAGTAACTACATTCACCAAATGAAAGCAATATCACCAAACAGTTGGATAAACAGACATGAAGAAAATGGCTGCTCTTAATTCAGAGCTACCACCATATTACTATAAGTAAAAGAAAAATGCCCCAGCTATTATTAAGAGAGAAATTTCATTGAATATGCTTCATATTATAGCAAGGAAAAGAATTACGAACAATTGAAATAGGTTACGCAGGTAAATAACTATTATTTTGAATGTTAAACTGAAGCAAAGTATATAAAAAAACATGAATGAGTCTAATAATTTGCACACGTCTGTACTTAAAGAAGAAAGGCGAAAGATGGTCGACGTACTAATGTACCAATGAAAGGTATATAGCACCTAAGGCCCTGAAAAGTGGAAGGTGATGCTGGGGTAGAAGTGTAAGCAGCGACCGGTTTACTCTCCGCGTTCGTCCTGCTCCTTCACCTTGAGGATTGAGGTAATCATTGCAGATAGAACATGCCAGTTCTCCCTGGACTTCAGCATAAGTGAAAGAATATTCTTCAAATTTACAACCTCACCAAATTGGGCGCAACAGCGATATCGGAAGTTCAGCCATTGAGGGAATCTAAAATCGTATGCTCCGGGGTGCACAGTACGAGCAGAGGTCGGTGTCATTGAGCCCCATACGGTTGGCCTCCAGTCTCCGAGAGGCTTTGGTGGGCTGTGTGGGTTGTGGCAGGTAAGATGCCGATTGTATTGGACTACCGGGGAGTTTCAAACTGGTCAATGATAGGGACCCTGTCCTCTTCACTGTCGTACTCCTTGGGATCAGCCGCACAGTATATTCTTATTATAAAACCGATTATTTTCCTCGTAACTAGGGGTGATAATCTAACGTGGATCCTAGATACTTGTGGCATTGCCATTTAAATACTTAGTAATGTTTACAGA
The DNA here is from genome assembly GCA_030765055.1 of Mantis religiosa. NCBI lineage: Eukaryota > Metazoa > Arthropoda > Insecta > Mantodea > Mantidae > Mantis > Mantis religiosa. The sequence continues at coordinate 153,968,970 of CM060952.1, read as the reverse complement.
TCAACAACGGGTTTACTATATTCCTCTGTGGACTCAGTGTAAGAGTAGCATTTCATTACCCTGAAAGAAATCTACAGAAAATACATTTATTTAAAATATATGTAAGTAATAAACTTATCCATATAGATAGAGGCATAGCGGTGGATCACTCGGCTCGTGGGTCGATGAAGAACGCAGCAAATTGCGCGTCGACATGTGAACTGCAAGACACATGAACATCGACACTTCGAACGCACATTGGGTCCTTGGATTTTCAATCCCGGACCACGCCCGGCTGAGGGTTGGAATGTCTCACTGGACCAGGCCGGGGCAGCTTTGCTTATTATAAGAGAGAGGAGGAGAAAGAGGAGTATGAGTTGAGAGAAGAGAAGGAGGAGACCGAGAAAAAGCAAGATAGAGGGAAAACATGAAAGCAGAGTCGATGATAGTCTTAATTTAAACTTATAAAGTTTGTAAATAATATTTAACTTCAATTTTCAGAATGGATTAAATATCTGTATAGAGAACAGCTCATGTTTAAATATTTTCCCTGCATACCGGGAAAATACGAGTCAGTTGGAGAATTTAATGTCATATCGGCACGTTGGCCATAGTAGCACAATGGTAGTGCGGCTGGACGGAAACCAGAAGATCCGTGGTTCAAATCCCGGCTATGGCATTGAATTTTTCAGTCTGACTCAACGTTTCCACAATTTAGCCTACACACGGCCAGTGTGAAAGAATAATTAATTTCCATTAATTAACCTAATAGTGGTTAACTATAAAGCCCGGGCCTTAAAGTACTTACATGTAGTAAGTCGCCATTAAGGTAGTTGTCTCATGTGTTTATGAGAACTCCTAAGTGGTTTACCGGGAAAATACGAGTCCGTTGCAGAATTTAATGTCATATCGGCACGTTGGCCATAGTAGCACAATGGTAGTGCGGCTAGACGGAAACCAGAAGATCCGTGGTTCAAATCCCGGCTATGGCATTGAATTTTTCAGTCTGACTCAACGTTTCTATATATATATATATATATGAGTTTAATAACCTTTTCGAAATTGGCTAAACTAAAAGTTATGAAACTAGATACGACATTATTTAGGTACTACAGAGGGGGTTATAATGAAGCACGAAGCCAAAAGCCAAATACATTGCTTCTCTTAAAGTTCTATGTAAATAATATGTTACATTTTAAGGGTTTATATACCAATTTGTTCTCATAATTTTAATTCACAAAGCTGAATACTTAATAAATTGCATCCATTTTGTTGCTATATACGGGTACTAAATCAGCTGATGTTTGAAATGTTATAATTCTGTACTTTTCTAAGAAATCCTTTTTGATTATCATGGGGTACGACATGAGCATAAATGTTTGCGATTATGTTACTAACATGTCAGAATGTTTCTTATTATCTCTGAAAACATATAAATCCATTACACAGAGGGAAAGAGCAAACATGATAGACCGGGGTAAATAGAATGAGAGAGAGAGAGCAGTAAAGAGAAGATAGAGAATAAGAGTTGGTGGAGACTGTGAAATAGATGACAGTTTGAAAGGACAGAATCTGCGCAGTTCACACGATTGGAGAGGCGGTAGGATAGGATAGGTTTGGAAAGATTCAACGAGGGAATTCGGCATTGAGACTAGTGTTGATGTTCGTATTATCCGCATGCCCCAAGTAGGGCATCCCTGGGAGTAAGGGTGGAGCGAGAGGAGACAGGATCGGGAGTGACGACAGTGCAGAGGGCAGGGTGCATACAATTACCAGTTGAAAACTCCCCAACAGGCATGTACGATCGGCATTCAACCCACTGGGGTTCTGAAACGGCCTCACTAGGTCGGCCAGGAGACCATTCTACCGGAGAAGTGTTTACCAGGAATATATCATATTGTCATGCAGCGCCAAGTCTCCCGCCGACACTGCTATCCCGAAAGAGACCACCAGGTGAGAGATGATCTGAAATGATGAAATGGAGGGACAGGAAATTCGAGAGATGTAATTAAATTACACAGCATTCGACTGATGACCCAGGAAAATCCCCGAAAAGACCCATGGATCAGACCGGCCACAGGAATCGAACCCGGACCTTCCGATTGCGGGCCACAGAAGAAGCCGTCTGAACCATCACGCTTGGTGCGGGCTCTGGTAACTAAACGATAAAATCATGATCACTATAGAGTAAGCAGACGAAAGAAACACCTGATAAGAAGTAAATTCAAATAAGGAATTATGAGGTTCAACGATACATATGAGCATAATCATAATATCTGGTCTTTTACAAGACATTTACCTCAAGCTAGAAGTGCTAATTATTATCGAATTATAAGTAAACGTGGAATCAAATTCGTGCGTCAGTGTGATAAAACCGAAGAGGGTAATAAAACAGAGGAAAGTAATTAGATCTTAATTACGTTCCATTTGAGCACAGCATCTTATTATTTTCACTAAAGGCAGTGTAGATGTCGACTTAGGTGGAGGCAAGGCACTTTCTGTCTCCTTAACTTACAATGCCAAGTGCATCGTGTGCTCATATACCTATTTTACTAAACTCCCTCTTCCCTCAAATTATAAGACAGCTATCTCATTAAAGAAACAAACATAACTTTTTGTTGACTGACAAATAATAATTGTTAGTAGTTTGCTTCAAATGTAGAGTTCATCTGTTAAAACAAAAGCAATTATGAGGCGACCTTGGTTACTGTCAACATCATATCAAATAACTCACCAGCACTGAATTTATCTTATGTTGACACGTCCGTAGTTTCATCTCCTAACATAAAAAATAAATCCAACTTTATTATGGAATCAATTCTCAAAGTAAAGTATGGTTCCAAATGCATTTCCACTTGCACGTCATGAGAAAACCACGTATGGGAATGAAGGTGCATCCAATTTTCGACTTCATTACTATTCTCACGCATAAGTAACAGCAAGCTTTCAAAACTACTTTTATCATTTGTGTAGTCACTGATTGAAATTCTTTGTATTCACCTAAATGGTGTTACTCTGATCCAATGTTATCAAGAAGAAGCCATGAACTTAAGTTTTCATTCCGTGATAGACGACTTTATATCAGAAATGCATACTCATCTCTAATATAACAATTTTTGAGGCTTCAAATGTGAATTTATAGAATGTTAGGCTTGCTACGCTGCAGGATGTCATTTAAACATTCGGACTTCATAGCTTTTTGTTGCCAAAAATATATTTAATACCAAGTGTCGATGATAATTATTATGACACAGTTCCTAACATGCAACATCTGTTTTTGGTCCAATAAGCAATGACTCCTAGCGAAAGTTGGTAAATTAAGTGTTTTCTAGATGATTATCCATGAAAATGTAATTCACGTTTCAGACTGAAAAATCATTTTACTAAGTAATTTCTTTTTGATAATGCAACACTTTTCAAATGAGTTTTTTCTATTAATTATTTAGAACAAAATATAAAACCAATGCGGTAACCGTAAGGAATTTTATTCTGCCGCTTAAATTATCCCAAAAAATGATGAAGAAATGGCTGATAAAATCATATATTAGTGGAATCCAAATACGGCAACTAAAATGTTAAGAATTTTAGTTCCCGCACTCTACTTCCAGAGTAGTGTACTGGTACTAAATTATGATTTTCTACAAACTAGTTGAGACATCTCCATATGGACATGGAATTAAATCTTCCAGATACCCATGGTGCTGTAGAATCCAGAGGATATTCTAAATGTTGTAAATGCCCTCCAGGTTTGGAACTTTAACATATAAGCAACAATAATATATTAAAATAGAAGAGATTCCTCATATAAATGATTGGGGAGGTTAAATGAAAGTTGAAAGTTTCAGAGCAAATGAAAACTCCTGAGCAACTTATGCTAAATAATTTCGGTAAAGTCTTACATTTCTAGAGTACATTGCTAAGACACTTTTTCTTTCCTTTTTAATCATAGAGCAGGCTGATTTTAGATATACGTATCAAGAAGATTGGATTATTATCAGATAGGCCTGCTGACTATATGACTGTCAATTTTATAGCACTCGAAGCTTTTAAAATAAATCACTCTGCACAAAACTACTCTTTAGAGGAAATAGTTTTCGCATTGTTTTTAATATTCTATAAATTGTAAAATGTTGAATAAAATATAATATAGGTAGGTATTTACAAAGCAAATAAATTCATCATTTTATGTCAATGCCTCAAAGGTTCTCTAAATTGAGAAGAAATATTGTCACATTTTGTATAAAGGGTAAACTATAAGAAGTAAAAAAGTAGAAAAAAATGCGGATCATTTTAAAACTTACAATATATTTCAAATAACTTATATTGTCATCAGACGCTTTCAAAATGCTCCTATTGATTGTTTGAATGTTTCATTAATTAGTAATTTGTTTGAGGTTGTCTTTCAGGTGTTTCTCACAAGATGAAAGAGTTACCCGTATTTAAACATTTGTTGTAGTTTCCAGTTCCGTTGTACTTAAAAAGCTGAAACTAATTCTGCATATGCTTATCTCGATAACATTACAGTAAGTGTTCTCGCCCGCCTCGGTAGCGTAGATGGTAGCATGTCTGCCTCACGCTCAAGAGGGCCCGAGTTCAAATCTCGGTCAGGGTGAGTTACCTGGATAAGGTTTATTCCGGAGTTTTCCCTTATCCTTCAATACGAATGTCGGGTAACTCTAAGCTCCATGGACCCCGGACTCATTTGAGCATCATTTCACCCAATTCATTCACCGTCCGATATGACTTAATGTTGGAGGAGGTAAATTACAAATAAAAAAGTGTTCTCACATTGCTATAAGCGCCTTCATGTTTTTCATTTGCTGATAAAAGCGCAATTTTCGAAGCTTCTATTCCATTGTTCATAAACAATAAAGAATTATTATTACTCCCCTTTATTTAGTTGACATTTCAGTAAAATTATAATGTAGTTTCCTATTTTCCTAATTTATAATTTATTTGTGCTTTCATAATTTCAGTTTTATTTTTCTTAATTTTTAAAATCCTAAGCCTAATTTTGCTCTCCTACTCCCAGATGTTCAGCTGCTTTAAATCTTCAGCAACAGAAAAGCACGAGGACCAAAACATACTGTGCTGCTTAATAAATTAATATACACGATGCTGTAAGCTGATTAGTTAAAAATGATGGCAACGATGAATATATACCTTTCCGCATAAGACTTTATTCTCTTAAGCATCTGAGATCCAGACATTCATTCTTCTCTCCTTTTCTCAGTTGCATCACAGTTAGTAGGATTCGTCATTTGCGAGTCTAGTATTTGCGGTTCATTCTTGGGAGGCTTCTTCTCCATTGTTCATCCTGTTCTGGTATTCCTGTCTAAGCTAATACATGATTTTATGTTTTTTCAATAATTCAATATTCTTATTTATTTCAGTAGTGCTATTAATATTTTAACTTTTACTATTTTAAACCTGTAATTTGTTGTCTATTTTTTTAAGTTAACACTGTTCAGTTACTCTGATGAGTCCTTCTTCTGTTACTATAAATTGGGATATGGGGAATTTTACATGCTCTGTAGACGCATTAGGAGTGCCGAATTGAGCAAGACTAATGTTAGGGTTGCTTTTTTTTGGATTTGGTCAAGCAGGATTTGTCTCTCAGAGTAACCTTTCCTTAAATAGTTGCCCTGTCATCAAATTAAAATCACGAAAGGGAACTCATTAATCTTACCGTCCCCAAATATATGTCCCCAAGTACTGGTCTCCTTATTAGTCTGTTGTTCTTATTCAATATATTTGGACGCTTATATCATAGAAAATTCTTTGCTCATTAAATAAGGATCACGCTGGATACAGTCTATAATTTTTCCTCAAAAACTAAATTATACATGACAGTTGCAAAAAGAGAGACATTAAATACTCATATTAATTGTAAGATTGATAAAAATAGGAGACCGAAATCAGCCATCAAATCATCGAGGTATTACCCTTCTAAACAGTGAATGTAAAATATACGCTAGAATAGTAGGTAGAAGAATACATAAGTTAATTGAAAATAAATTAGGAGAAGAGCAGAATGGGTTTCGAAAAGGGAGATCATACACAGATGGATTATTTACTATAAAATAAATTATAGATAAAAGAAGAGAAAGAAACAAAGAGAACACATGTATTATTTATAGATTTAGAAAACGCCTTTGGCAGAGTAAATAGAGAATCACTGTGGAATACCTTGGAATACCCTAGATAATAGAAATTGTTAAGAGCTTATATTGCGATACTAGAAACTGTAAGGAGTGACACAATGCTGCGCTTTAAAACCTATTTTATTTAATATCTATATCGACAACATCATATTTGAATGAAAAAACATTTAAATAAGGAAGGAATATTAATTCTCAATAAGGGTAGAATAAATGTCCAGTTATTTGTGGACGATGTCTTACTAATGGCACAATCTGACAGAGATCTGGCAGAGTTGGCCTATAAGTTGCAAGTGGTGGCCAATAGATACAATTGTAAAATATGAGTAAGTAAATCATAAGCAATGGCATTTATAGGTAAATATGAGACAATGACTAAAATGGTTTTGGAAAGTAAAATATAGAACAAGTAAACACACTTTAAGTATTTAAGGCCACACCGTGGCTCAGTGGTTGGACCGCTTGGCTCTCACCAAGGCGGCCCGGGTTCGATCCCAGGCGACCGCAAAGTGAGATTTGTGGTGGACAACACGGCACTGAGGCGGGCTTTCTCCGGGACCTCCGGTTTCCCCCGCCATCTCATTCCACCGGTGCTCCATCTTCATCTCATGTATCATCAGTGTCACCACCTGCGGTGCCGTATGTAGTAAAAGCGGGCGTTAAACACTACACATTCATTTTTTTAAGTATTTAGGATACGATGTAAAAAAGATAGAGACAGAAAACAAAGTATATAAATTCCAGGCTATATGAAAGAACTTCAGGTCTTAAAACAATATATTCTAAACCTAAATTATATAAAACATTGGTTGTTTCTTCCTTGTTGTATGGAAGTGAAAGTTGGGTAATCAAATCAAAGGATTGCAATAAAACACAAGCAGCGGAATTGTTATTTCTACGAATGTAACATGAATGAATGAATGAACGAATAAATGAATGGATGTGTGAGTGAGTGAATGATTGAACGAATGATTGAATGAGCAAAATGACGAATGAATTAACGAATGACGAATGAATGAATGAGTGACTGAATGAATGAATGAACGAATGAATAAATAAATGGACGAACGAATGTGTAGTGTTTAACGTTTGCCGGCCCTCGTTGCCATGGTCACTAGAGCGTATGTCTCTAGCGTTCCGCCGCGTAGAGGGTCGCGGGTTCGAGTCCCGACTTGGGCATGGAAGAAATAGAATATATATGTCGGGGAATGTGAAAGGATGCAAAGATCAGACAGAACACGAAATGAGCAAATACGAGAATTAAACATACAAGTTAGAATTAAAATAGAATAAAAACAAAAAACAAGAAAGGGACAGAACACTTAATGGGGATGAATGAATAAAGGATATCTAGGAAAGCCTTTTTATATAACCCAAGGGGAACATGAGATTTTGGCCACCTTCCTCGGTAGCGTACATAGTAGTGTGCCGTTCAAGAGGTCCCGAGTTCGCGTCTCCTTGAGGGTAAGTTAACTGGATACGGTATTTTCCCTTATCCTGAAAGACGAATGTCGGATAACTCCCAGCTCTATTCACCCTGGATTCATTTAGGCATCATTTCACCTATTCCATTCATCGTGCTATATGACAGCCTTGGAGGACGTAAATTAAAAAAAGGGGGGGGGGAAAGCTCTTCTTCGCCGGAACAGGCTGCATACATAAACCATGTAGAAGATCAATTGTAAAAAGTAAAGTGGCTTATCTTGTATTCCTCTCTTGAATGCTATGAAATGTATTGGATTTGGATGTGAAGTTAGAAATATGCGCGCTATTCTTTCATTTTTATGCAACATGATAGCAGATAGCGCAATGATATCTGCTCGTATACCAAAACACTTTAAGCTTTAGAAGAAAAGGTGTCTCATTACAAAAGCCACTTTCCACTTTAAGTGTGAAATCGTTTTACTTTTGGTGCAATGCTGGATGTGGTAATACGTTGATTGATTTTATGTGACGTACGATGGCAATTACAGCCGCAAGCGCAACGATTTAAATCGTGTTTCGTCACAGTAATTTCGCTGACGATTTAACAAGCTTTTCCTTACCGCTTCGGGCGTTGTTTATTTCTGCTCCGATAGATCGCCGGAGTATCTACAGGGGCATAGTTAGTTCTACAGGATCATAAATTTTAGACTTACCTCACGAAGTTGTGACCCTGCAAATAAGATAAAAATGTTGTTTATGCATGATGGGGCTCCGGCATATTTTAGTTGCATTGTTCGAGATGCTCTGAGATGCAGAGTAGGGCCAGTTCCATGTCCTGGACATTCTCTCGACCTCATTCCTTTGGATTTTTATCTCGGGCACCTTGAGCAGCCATCTCAGATGAAGAACCTCTTCATCGACGTGTCATGTAAGCCTGCGAAACCATTCGACAACATTGGAGTTTTTGAAAGGGTGCGACAGTGCATGATTCGACGATCGCAGGTTTGCCTAGAAGCAAGAGGAGGAAAATTTGAGCATTTTTTATTAATTTTTTGTGCTATGGGTGTACCACTGTGTTGTACAGCTCCTAACGAGAAACGGAACATACGTTCATGTGAACGTTTTCCTTTTTATGGTGTAAAGTACTTATACCCGAAATTAGTTAAAGTATTCCTAATATACTTGTACATATAAGATGCCATTCACCATAATTCAATTCTGACAGAAAAGAAAAGAAAAAAGAAAACCAATAACGTAATGTGTGGAATCCTTAATCCGATATTATCTGTCACTTGTCACGAGAACGTATGGCCAAGTTATTCTTGTTAGCTCATAAAAGTAAGCGACTCCAACATAATGTAACCTCAAGTTGTCACAGTAATTGATGACATAGTCAGACAAGAGAAAACAACAGAATTTATATTCATATTTACATTCATTTACAAGTCATAAACATTTATGAAGCCTTCATACGTACGTTTGCATCTCATTTATTTGAAACCACGTCTTTAGAAAATAAAAAAACGCGTTGTGTTTTCCTGCGGCACCAGCAGACTGCAATATAGTAACTCAAAGTCTACGCTGCATATTAACTTCAGTTTTCATCACCGTTCTGTTGAACATGGGCAAATTGGTTATATTTTTCCTGGTGTGTTCTACCACAACTGGATAATTCTATTAACCATTAGATTAATATACCACATTTATGATATTTGCATAATGATTAAGTGTGTATCTTCAATGTTCAGAAAGAACTTATGAAGACTTCATCCTACATGTATTTTGTGTAACTGATAAAGCATAGAAATAGGGAAAAAGACATACTGTAAAGTTTATTGAAGTAAAAAACTTTTTACAGCATTAGACAAGTTCAAATATTTGTAAGCTTGTGTAATATATGTGTACATATAAGATGTGAAAACACTTGTAAGTTTTTAGAGATTGAATCGTAATGCAATACTATAAATCATTTTATTGATTTTTTAATACAAAGGGATTTATTGACAGCAAAAGCTTTGCTATGTGCAAAGATCCGTGTTTGATTTTCGGTATAATGTATGCAGCATGCTCAATAACTGTAAGTTATCTTGGGTAACACAGCGTGAATGGCAGAATAAGTTTTTGCATGAATGCTATAATAATACATATCTATGGATTATATGAAGCCATTGATAGAAAATTTTGCACTAGGTGCTGTTGGCTAGAGCATAGGGCTATAATTTCCGGCCAAGGAATGAGCCCAGGTTCGATTCCATCCATGGAAATTGGGATTTTACGAGTGTCATGCTAAAAGATGCGAGAAAAAAGTTTTGAATTTTTTTAGAACAATCAACTAAACCCTTTTTATCTATTGGCGTTTTCATCACTTTTAAATAACTTAAGTCTATGTTTAACACAAAAGCCTACATTCACACCAACATCGACATTTGACTGTCTTAACCTTCGGTTATATCCTTTGTTTAGCTACAATAAAATGTATAACGAAACAATTCGTACAAAGTATAATAAAAGTAAGGACACGGAGAGAGCACTTCTATGTATAGTTTATAGATTATGTTGAAAATAAATGCCCGCCTAGGTAGCGTGGTGGTAGCGTGTCTGCCTCACGTTCAAGAGGTCCCGAGTTCGAATCTCGGTCAGGGTGAGTTACCTGGATAAGGTTTTCCCCGGGGTTTTCCCTTATCCTGAAAGACGAGTGTCGGGTAAATGTAAGCTCTAAGGACCCTGGGCTCATTTGAGCATCATTTCATCCATTACATTCAACGTCCGATATGACTTAACGTTGTCGTAAATTACAAAAATCAGCAAAATCAATTGAAAATAAATTATCATGATCTTTTTCTTCTTCCCTCGCAGATAGGCATTAGCCTGTTCCCGTCTCATTTTTCTTGAATCTATCTTTTCTGGGGACGTCCTATTATTCCCTTCGGGGAACCTGTAACCCCTAGAAGGCGCGTCCCCAGGTGACGGACAGGGAAAAGCCCTCAATGGCCTTAGATGGTGAGGAGGATAGGATTCCTTAGCTGTAGAGAAAGCAATCCATCTAGGGCAAATAACTCTGGTATATACTGCAGATAATAAACGTTCTGATGATTCAAGGAGGCCATGTTATAGCTACTTCACTATTATTTGTTTCTCCGAACTGTAGAAGAATCTCAAGTTTTATAATAACACCAAACTAAAATATAGATACGTTTTATATCCATAGCCATATCCTGCATTTCTCGGCCTTCAATAAAAACAAGCAGATCATCTTTAAGTGGATTTCTTCACACTATGGAATCAAAGGCAATGCAGATGCAGACAAAGGCGCCAAAGAAGTTGGTCAGCCTACAGAAATGTAAACACAACACAAGATTCCTTACCAGATGTCATAAATCATCTCAGCAGGTAACTCAAAATACAATGGGAGCGAATCTGGAATCAGAATCCTCCTAAAAACAATCCACCTCACTGTAAAGTCTGCAGAACACAGCCCACCGTTAAACACCTCTTCGTGGAATGCAAACTGTATGATAACGACGGATTCACGAGATTGCTGGAGACTTATCTTCTATACTCAACAAACCATCAAATTTCAAGCATGTACTGCTCTTCCTAAATGGAATGTATATGTAAATTTAGTGTACATATTGTTAACATGTAAACATACAATACTTTAAAATTTTTATATTATCATATGTATATGTAGTTTCATTGACACTGTTTTGTATTGCAACTGTTACACTGCATTTCGTTAAAGTTTGTTTTGGAGTTATAACGTAATATTTTGTCTTCTGTAAGTTCAGTTTTCTATGTACGGTTACTGCATTTTATATATTGTATGCATTATGCATATACTGTGATATGACCTTGCTGATAAAGCGACTATAAATAAATTTAAAAGTAAATAAATAAACGTTCCTTCATCTGAAGGAACAACGCAATCTATATATTTAAGCTTAGTGTATAAAGAAAATGAAGCGTGACCGATTCTTTAATTTAAATTTGAAAATTCCACAATTTAATTAATTTACTGGTATCTCAGCATATCATATGATACCTGGATCGTTACTTAGCGCAATACTTACACAAAATAATACAATACAGAAGCTTTAAAGCATGAAATGAAAATATTTAAAATAAGATTTAAAAACACTATCTTAAAAGAAGGTATTAAAGGCCAAGTTGAAGAACTCTTAAAATAAAGTATGATAAAATAGGTATGCAGCCACAAACTAGATAAAAGTCTGTAATATACCAGTACTGTAAATACAGTGATATCACAGGAGGAGAGGAGCATCATGAAGAAGAATATCTAATTCATTACGGTGTGGACATGTGTGATAAGATAAGGATTTTAATTGAAAGAAACAGTTGAAGGTAGTTTTTGCGGTAGAAGCGGTTAAAGCTGAAAAGATGGGAATTATTTTACTGTTTTCAGAATTAATTCAATTAATTCACGAAGATTGAAAGCCCTTTTCTTCATTTTTTCTTCAGGCTTTAAGCCTGTTCCTGCTCCTTCAAACATTTCCGTTGTCTTTCTGATCTCTATTTCCTTTTGTTGTAATGTTGACATCGATTTTGGAATAATACTGCAACCTATTCTCACAGGATGTTCCACTAACTTCCATCTAACATGTAATATATTTTATTCAAACGATGTTATTTAGTACACTTCGTAAATCCTCATTCCTGATTCCATTTAACCTTGAGCAACCTCTGCCAGTTTTTAGGAACATTGGAAGCTTATTTTTCTTATCCCGTAATCTTATAAAGAACTTTTGCAGCTTGTTCTGTAGATATATTGTTTGAAATAGTTGTAGATCTAACACTGCAGTTCCCTTTAGAATCCACAGTATTTGTTTCGTACAGGAAGTTCCAAAATTATATCATCATCATTATAATCTTCACCATGAACATAAACAGCAGCACTATGATCATCATCCTCATCAACAACTACTTTATTGATTGCAGAATGAATATCAAACTGGTTACACCACCATCTTCGTGGTCTTTTACTTCCTTTGCCTCTTTTTGCATTGTAATGAAATATCATTTTCATTTATTGAAATGAAGATAGGTATTCTTCCAAAATTCTAACGATTTACAATTTTATAATTTCTTGTACGGGATTACATAAATTACTGATCATTGGCTTCGTGCACACTAAGTGCATTTTGGAATGTTTTTTTTTCTGAAAATAGTATTCCTAATCTTTAAATTCATTAAAGGTAGTTAATTATATTAATCAGTTTCTATTATTGTTGACCAGTAGAATTTTATTGGCATTTTGCACGCTCTAATATTCATGTCACCAGATGTAATATAATTTGTTTTACTACATTGGACATATTAAATCATTTAAAATAATTCGCATTTAAACACAAGTCTGCTGATTTCTGAAGACAGTTTTTAGTTTATAAAACTCTCGGAAGCTTCTCTTCTAGACTTCTTCTAATTTTATCACTTATTATGTTTGTTATACAAAGTAAAAGAAAATCTGTTTCATACACATAACACTTTTTATTCACTATCCTTTATTCTTATATTGATTTTGCAAACTTTACCTAACCATATTTTTCCATCACGAAGAAAAACGTTGAGAGATTTCATTCCACAGTGCCTTTAAGGTAAATATTAACCTTAGTACTTCAAAAAGCACCTTAAGTGTTAGAAAATTTAAACAAATAACTAAGAATATCTCGGGAACAGCTAATATCACAAAAAAACTTTGTTTGAAAAGAACTGTGTGTTTAATCGAGGTTTGTTTTGTTTTCGTCTGTACCGTATGATTTACTATTTAATGGATATTATGTAAAACTAATAAACAAAACTTCAGACGCTATATACAGAGAAGTCAGATATACATAAGTCATGCATCTAAAACAAATTGTGTTTTCATTAAAAACGTTAGAACCACTCTGTAGAATATAACAAATGACAGACAACCATAGATGTAAAGAGTACTTTTGGCTCAAGTAAATTCAAAATATTCTTGTTTTTAGACTTGAAAGATACGAACTTCAATACTAACGTCACTTTTCGTTTTTTTAAATTAGTGTTGTACACAGACTTACAGAAAGCTTGTTTTATGAAAATGCTTTTGAACGATTATGGAATCTGTACGTAGAAAAATTTTGACTAAGGTTCAGTACTTCCTCTACTTATCACAAGTAAGCTCACAAAATAAAACTAAGTTATTGTGTTTTGTGGCTTTGAATTGTAAGTAATTTTTGTAACATTCTAAGAAAATAGCTGGCAGGCTTTTGCGTTACACGTACTCCAGGAATATGCAAGCATTAGCTAAATTAAAGAGGTAAAAGTCACCAACTTATTAAACTATTACGGATTGGTAGGAGTAGGACTTAACACGGCTCTGATTTCATTGTTTGTATTTTTACAGTTTTACGTAATCTAGTTTTAAAGAGTAACATTTTCAGGGGACAGAGAATGTATTACTTTCTCTACTAAGTACTTACGTTAAGGAGAGAAAAGTTTTTATTCCATCCAAATCTTTCGTCGAAATTTCTCCAAAAATACGTGTTTCAAGAATACCTGAACAAAAAGTTTTTTTTTATTTTTTATTTTAGAAAGAGATCTGGTAGGTGCGCGCTGTCCATCTGTCTGTAAACATATATATATATATATACATACACATACACACACGGTACTGCCCGAAGATTTTTGCTGCATGCCCATCCAGGTTTTTGGTTTTACCGCAGAAAGGATTTTCTTTTATTGCGGTGGGTTAAGGATAGATTTTTAAGGTTTAGGATGTTAGAAAGACTTGAGGTAGTAAATTACTCCTCTGAAGGAAGACAGGAATATATAATTACAAAATAATAATTCGTTTAAATATCAAATCAAATATTTAGCATGTTCCATGGACTCGAAAAGAGGTAAAAAAGGAAAAATATGCTCAAGCTATCGTTTAAATAGAACACCTTCGATTTGTTCAAAAACGGCTCTAAAATATTGATTAAATTGCCTTATGGTTAACTGAAATACGACTCCCAATTAATTTAATGAAATACATGTATTAGTTTTCAGGGAACAGCTTCTAAAATCCTTTTTCATACCAAATAGCCTTTGCATAAATGGTAAACAGTAAGATAAATATTATTGAATAAAAATGTAAATTTCGTAAAACATATGTTCATTCCAAAGTATTCTTTTAATTTAACCATTTCTGAAATATTCATTGTTCTTAGATTAAGTTACAAAGCTTTAAAACTTCTCAAATGGGGAGTATTTATTCTTTTTGTTTCGGTCATTCAAGGAGAACCAAATTTCAAAGCCACGACTTAGTGATCAACTATTAAAAGGTCTGATGCCGGTAGCTTAAGTGTACTGTATTCTATTATTTTCATTGTACCTAAAAGAAAATGTATAATAAACGATTTCTACAAATGTCTATTACACACCAACACAAAGGAAGTAGAAGCATAAGCTTTTGTTCAAGAGTGAGAGGGAAAGTCATATGAGTGTAACACGTAACAGTTTTTAAAGATTGCTTACGCACTTCTTATCTGAAGCAAAATATTTACTAGTGAAAATATTTAAATTGAGAGTGTAGCGAGTAATGAAAATCCACAATAATAAAAATCTTTATGATAAATTTTTTTCGCTTGTGAAAAAAGTTAAAAATCTGCCGAAAAATTGATTACCGTAAAAATTTACATTGAACATTATGTTAATCACACCTTACGAAATCAAAATAAAAACATACTCTAATACTTCAGTTTATAGACCGTATAGAACATATATAATAACTAAATAACACAACTGCACGTCTTAAACAGGAAGTTTCTGTTTAATACAATTAATATATTATAAAATAGGTACTCCTCATACTGGAAGCTCTGAAGTTATGCCATCTTTCTGTTATGGTTGTGGATAAACACAACGCTTATAATGAATTCAGCAAAAGGACAAAAAGTATTAACTGCATTTTTTTCATGTAATCATAGTTATCGGACTGAATTTCATAAAGCAACAAGAAGACAAGAAACAATACGTTTGAAAACCCGCCCTTCTGGAAAGTCTATGTCAAAATAGCACTATGAAATTCACCTGAAATTGTAAATGCTACTTTTGTATGCTACTGAGAGTGTAACGTGCAGATAAGTTTTGCTTTCTGCAGACAGATATTTTTGTTTAAATTTAACTTATAAGCGCATATTTTATCCAGACCGCATATTTTATTCCTCCGTTTACATTGCTTCATTATTTTTCATATACTTAAAAGCCACTCTTAATTCACTATGTAATCACTGCCTCATCTGTTTCAGGATATTTTTTCTCATTTTAAATATTAAGACAAAGCAGCAGTCTCTTAATTGGGTACTTAATCACCATAAGATGTTTTCTGGGATATTACCTTATTATCTTAGGACAAATATCGTGTAACTCACAGTTTGCTTAATTGCAAGCTCATTAAACTTTACTCAGCATGTAAGACACTAACTGTATGACAAAAATGAATTTTCTACATGAAGAAAACTGCTAGTCAGTAGTTCCTATAACACGGAAAAATGCTAGGATATATATGTATGTATATAACGCGATATATGTATATAGCATCTACCAGGGCAGCCTTCAAGAAGTGAGACCGACCCCCCTTCTCAAGACCAGGGGGTTACCGAGCTGTCCCAAAAGGGCACCCGTGGGACTTTCCATAGGGCAAGACCTAGAGACTAACAAGGCTCCCCCCCCCCATCTGATCCAAAAACACAAGACGGGATGGAAGTGGATACAACACTTATGCGGCCCAACCCCGAAGGGAAAGGCTACCGATCAACCTTGGTAGGGCCGCCTGGTGATCTAGCACAGCTTCTACTAGCTATGCAGGCTAGTACGCGGGAATATATGGCTTCCCTCAACCCCGTCCGGAGACGTATCCGATCTCCCACGGGTATCGGGAACCACTGCACCCCTCGAGTCCAACCCAATCCGAACAACTTCACTACAGGAGGGGCTCGGCAGTTCGGCCCAAGTTTCCTCTAGTAATGTCAGAGGTACCACGAGTGCTAGGGGTCCGCAGCGCTCGCACCATAGCAGCTGAAGGGGACGGATCCCCTCCTCTAGGGGCTAGGCAATATATTCTATTAGATAAAAAATGCTGGTCAACAGCTTCTATAGGATAAAAACTGCTATTCAGTATCCCCTAAAAGATAAACACTGTTCGCCAACTTCCTATATGATGAAAAATGTTGATCAACAATTCCAGTAAGATGGACAATGTTGATGAATAATTCCTCAGACGTACAATGTCAGTCAAACTTCCTACATAATGAACAATGTTGTTCAGCACTTTGTACATACCTAATGAAAACTAAAGGTATACGCTAGCACATAGTTACTGAGTTAGGCAACACTTCCTACACATGAAAACTGCAGGTGTGAGGCATTATAACATTTGTTGGTATAGGCTATAATACAATGAAGTGGACAACACTCCTACAGGCAAAAATTGCCTAAATATGCTGAACTATCATCATCATTATTGCCCCTCAAAATCCAACTTCTATGGTTCCAGGATCGAAGGGTTGACAACGGTGAGGTGTGTGCCTGATATGGTGATATATGGCAGGGATGTGGTGTGCCCTATGACCATTACGGCTACCAAGAAGGTCTATCAGAAATTCTGAAAACCATCAGAAGAATCTCTGGTAAATCTAAGCCAAGGTGAAACAGCATATGCTGATGGCTGCATAGCCAAGGAGAAGCTTGGTCCTCAATATGTGAACTCCGGATACCAGGCGCCCTCTGGTTTTAAGTAACCCTTCCTACAGCTTGGGAAACTGTAGCTGACTATTTGTATCCCAATTTTACAAGTCCAGATAGATCCTAAAATCAATGAAAAAAGGGATGTGCTCTAGTTCACAGCAAATCAAGAGGCATTTGTGCTTCAATCTCTTGTTGGACAGGAAGGGCTACTTAAAATTCCGCTAAAATGCCTAACGGATAAAGAAACACAAGAGGCTAAGTGCCTTTGGCCCTTGAGGAGTCTCAAAAAGCTCCAACTTATAACTAAATTTGTGAAACTGGGAGGAGCGGCTATAAAATGGCTAATAAAAGTGGCTGATAGAACATGGTCATAAACCAGAAGAAATCCCTACCATGGACTTGGAGCCAATTCAAGGAAAGACGGTCAGTACCAAGAGGGCTAGGTCTAAGGAAACTACTCCTGATATTGAGTCCAAAAAAGCTAAGAAAGGGGAGGGGGTGCCTAGTGGGCAAAAGGGGCTGCCTTTGGGCACTAGGGCTCCACCTGCACGAACATATAGATTGAGAGCCAGCTGTGTTCGTATAGGGATGTCAGCAGATTTCCCCCAAACCCTTCTGGATCAAGAACAGCTTGAGTCTATTCAAGGTTCTACTCCGGATAAAATACTGGAACAAAAGGAGGAGGTTCTGAAACTAAAGTTTCTTAATTCCAGTTATAAACCTGGCTGGCTTGTGCTTGCCTGCGATGGGAAAGCCACAGCTAGATGGTTTCAAGGCATAGCGGGAGAGCTCAGACCTTGGGAAGGGGTTAACTTGAACGCTGGGGAGCAAAATCAAATTTCTTATACTATGGTCTTGGTTAACTATACAACAGCCTTAAGGACGCCAAAGAAAAACTGTTAAGCTTCATTACAGCATAAAATGAAGACCTAAGGGTTAACAAGTGGAGGGTGCTTAGGACTATCAAAGAAGAAGCAATTCAACTCACTTTCTTCGTAGATCAACTGTCTGCAGATAAACTTAAGGAGAAAGCTATAAATTTGACCAAGTACAACTTCGGACAAAAGGACAGCTCTTAAATGAATCTAAGGGGATCCTTGAAAAAGGGGACCCTTGACAAAAACAGGAAAAGCCTTCAGAAGGGCCCTCTGGGACCTCTACAGAAAGGCTGTCTCTGATCGAGGATAAGCCCAAGACCACTAGCTTAAAGGAAGGGGACAAGGCCACATCTGAGGCCAGTGATAAATCCACTACAAGTAAAGCTGGCTCCACTTCTGCTCATAAGACCTTATGGCCCAAGAAGAAGAGTAAAAGATTGAGGCATCTGGAGTCGGGTTTTCCAACTCCAGGACAGACTGCCTTACTAGCATTCCTAAAGCTTATAGCCTTTTTTAATAGTCTATAAGCTGTCATTTGTAGAGTAGGTAATGCACAATAGATCTACAAGGTTGCAGTGCTGAGAAGTCGCAAGGGCTTTCACTATCATCTTCATCCTCATCTACTTTCTCCAAATTTGTCATTATGGAAAATGTATGAAATGGGAAATGATGCTTAAATGAGCCCAAGATTCACAGAAATTATGTAAGAATTAATCTACCTTCAAAGAAAAATAAAAATAAACTATATTTGATCTACAAAAGGTACAATATAATTTTGAAAGCAATATTAAAACTTAGAGTTACCTGACATTAATCTTTCAGGTTAAGGGAAACCTCCAGAAAAATCTTATCCAGGTAACTCATACTGGCTGAGATGCAAACTCGGGACCTCTTGAGCATGAGGCAGACTCACTACCACCTAGGCTACAGAGACAGGCTTACACTGCATTAGGTAACCCTTCGGCAGAAAACTGTTGTTCTAAGTCTAAATACTCTGCTTCCTTCACGCAAAAACTGCTGGTATGCATCTAAATACACTTAGTCAGGCAACCCTTCTTACATGACAAAACTTATGGTCTAGACCTAAAACAAAGAGTTGAATAACACTCTGTATAGCTCTGTATAGATGCAGGTACACTCTGAGTTTAGATACTTTCAAGGTATGGAAACTGAAGGTATACAGTGATCTAGGCAATGCCTAAAGCATGAACAAACTGCAATAATTTTATTGTATAGCTAGTGTGCATTGAGTTAGGCAAAAACTCCATCCAACATATTGAAACTTCAGGTATTGCTTATATTAATAATTTTCCTCTATAAGGAAACTGTACAACTCTTCTTACATAAACCTGCAACTATAGAAGTTAAATTAAACGTCTTGTCCTATATTAGTGTATCTGATTAGTTAAGATGACATGGTTAGAGCCAAAATGACCTTGGTGAATACTTTAACTTGAGTATGCAATACATTCCCCCCCCCCCCTAAATTTACATTTTCCATTGCAAAGTAGCTTTTTAACACCTTATTTACACATTTAAGTATATTTAAGAAGTAAATATGTGAAATGCTGCAACAATAAACTCTGTGATTCAATGGTGCCTGAACAGTCAACCATTTCTCCTTAAAAAACCTAATTTTCTCAAACATCAAAGATGCCATTCCATCTAACAAAAAATCTGGTATATATCAAACTGAATGCAATGCAAATTGAATGCAATGACTATAGTCAAATTTATATTGGAAAAACCAAAAGAAATTTAGAAACAAGAGCAAAGGAACACTTTAGAAACATAAAATATAAACAATTAGAAAAATCAGGAGTTGCCACACATTTTTGGGAAAAAAAACACAACATAAATAAGTAAGTGTTGTTTAGTGTCATTAATCAACTCTCTTTAAAGTTAATTTATCATAACAACACTGTTTTCAACACTTCCAAGAAAGGAATTTCTGGAATATTCTGTAAAAAACAAGAAATTGAATGTTCTGTCACTAGACTTAACACAAACGTTCCAGACATCTAACTTTATCAGTGCCGGCAAGCCTTTTATCTTCACGCTATCTTTATCTGCAGGCTCTTTATCTCTGCCTTGCACTATCTGTTACTGCATGTCGCTGCGCTATTGTAAATAATGGGTTTGCGACATATTTTTTAGAGGAACAAAATTTAAGAAACAATAAAAGTATTTTTCAAATTTTCAACAGTTCCATCCTGTTTTAGGTGCACTGGATAGTCTCTCTTCTGTAATATGACCTAAATTATACATGGAAGATGACATTTATTACAGTTATATAGTGGTTGAATAATGTTATCCTATTTTTATAATGCTCTAGCTCCAGTACTCCTAATGACACCTGCTCAATACAGTTCAAACTCTCTTACTATGAAGCTACACAAATATGAAACTAAGACTTAAATCAAGGTAATGGTAGTTTGAACTTCATCACTCATAACTGGTGAATTTTTGTACATGTAGTTACTGCCTTCTGTTGCATGCGCCTTCAAGGCAATAATGTAATTTATTGGCCATTAGCTTTAGTGTTAACAGCTGTCGTGAGCAACTTCACTTATCTCAAGGACTACTGTTAGGCTATAGAGCATTCCAGACATCAAGACTATCAACTAGCAGGTGTAGTTGACTTTCTGTGATGAAGGTTAAGTTGTTCCTTTTTTGTTTCTACATTTGTAACTGAAATCATAAGTTTCTAATTACAACTCCAGTGTTGTTTGACAGTGAGGGGAGTTGTGAGAATACTTTGATGATGATGATGATGATGATGATGATGATGATGATGATGATGATGATGGTGGTGGTGGTGGTGGTGGTGGTGGTGGCGGTGGTGATGATGGTGATGATGATGATGATGATGATGATGATGATGATGATGATGATGATGATGATGATGATGATGATGATGATGATGATGATGATGATGATGATGATGATGATGATGATGATGATGATGATGATGATGATGATGATGATGATGATGATGATAAAAATAATGCCCTTGAAAATCTAACCTAAGCCATCCATGATCTCAAAATGTGCAACAAGAAGTGGGAAAATGCTGAAAGGATGGTTTACAATAGGGAGAAATATCTGAAAGCCTATGATAGTCAAGAATGTCTCCCGGAATTCTTAGAATAGTTAATGAGCCAGTAGTCTGCTCCTCCAGGTTGGGGGTTAGCCACTGGTCTGGTTACCTGGTATGTAAAAAAGTTCATTTCAGCAGGCTCACACGCATGTAAAGGATGGATCAACTAGCAAGGATGCATCACATAGGTGATGACACGAATTAAAAAGCACAAACGACTTGAGAGGAACAATATACTGAGAAATGGTATACCGAATTTTGGGAGGATAAATAATAATGAAATAGAATTTGCCACAGTACATAATTTATGAAACAATTATAGAAACAGAAAATGCTACAAGGTATAAAAGAGATAGATAGCTATATACAAGGGCTGTTCAATAAAGAATGATCACAATTTTTTTTGACACGTACCTTTACTCATCTTCATAATTTTTATGGTCCTTCTCAAAATAGTCTCCTCTGAATGCAATGTACTTGTCCCAGCATTTCGGCCAATCTTAAAAAACATGTTGGAAACCACTTTTTGAGAGATCCTTCAAAATTGCCTCCGCAGCCTTCACCACTGCTTTTCATGATGGATAATGCTTCCCACGAAGGCATTTCTTCAAGTTAGGGAACAGAAAAAAGTCACATGGGCTAAATCTGGATGATAGGGAGGATGAGGGATGCACTTCACGTTGATTTTTTCAAGATATTAAACAACAACATTGGCAATATGCGGCCGTGCATTACCATGGTGCAGCATCCAGCCTGCTTCATGGAAATGTGGTCTTTTGCCCCTGATATGGACTCGCAATGTTTTCAGCACATCCGTGTAGTATTATCCAGTTATTGATGTTTGTGCAGGTACAACATGCTGATAAACCATTCCATGAATATCAAAAAATGAGATGACCATAACTTTCCTAGCAGAAGCAGCCATTTTTTTTGGGGGGGGGGGGAGGGTTGGTGATAAAGGAGATTTCCACACTGAGCTTTGCTGTTTGCTCTCAGGATGAAAATGATGTAGCCAAGTTTCATCAGCAGTGATTATGTTTGAAAGAAACTCCAGATCTTCCTCTGACATCAACTTTAACTGCATGCAGACCTGCATGCGAATGTCCTTTTGTTCAGGAATCAACATCTTGGAACCCATCGCACACAAACACGTCTCATGTATAATGTTTCTGTGACCAACGTGTGGGTGGCACCCAATGAAATGTTCAGTATTTCAGAAAGTGATCTTAGGGTATTTCGTTGATACTCTCTCTCAATGGCAGCAATAGTGTTGATGTTTTCTTCCATAAGAGCAGTAACTGAAGCACTGGTTGTACCTTCACTTGAAATTGATTGTCTCTCCTCTTTAAACATTTTAAACCACCTTCGAGCTGTGCTGTAGGGAAGAACAGACTCTCCATAGGCCTCCTGTAACATTGTATAGGCCTCAACTGAAGATTTGTTGAGACAAAAGCAGGATTTCAAAGCTGCATATTATTCCTCGACTGTTACCTCCATTGCAGCGGTAGTGAACATGTCTGAACTTGCCTGGTTCTCACCAGTGGGAACCAGGAGTACCAGCAATGAAACTACTACGGCGTGTTTGTTTCACATTAGGCTAACAGATAATATATGTCTCAAAAAGTATTTGTAGTTGGTTTCCAAAGAGATTGAAAATGGAGGCGAATGCCTTCGAAACTAGTCTCTCATTAATATATAAAAAAAGTAAGTGACGAGTATCAATAAACTAACTACAAATAGTTTTTGAGATTAATTTTGACGTCATGTTACTAAATTCCTCCAAACACATATTGATATAATAACATTGAATTTTAGTGCAAAAAATTATGACAGTAAAAACATTATGATAATTCTTTATTGAACAGCCCTCGTATATTTCAGTACTGAACAAAACATCAGAACAGCCAAAGGATAGAAAATAGACAGCAAAGTATTATATTATCAATTTATAATTGAAAGGATTGTTAATGTAAGATTTATAACGGAAAAGTTCTTGGTATTGGGTGCCCTGGATACTATGCTCAAGAAGAAGAGAAAGTGAGAGCAAACAATTTTATAACTTGCTTCAAATAATTACTGATAAGAGTAATATTTGTGAGCGGGCTAAATCCAAGAGTGAGGAAGTTCCCAGTAGTAAATATTTGTGGAAAATATGGTGAATAATATATAACTGAGAATGAATAACTAGGAAGGAGTTTCACAATGAAAAGCAAGATAAATAAACAGTGGGCTTACTAACAAAATAAATTGGAAAAAGTCATCAGAAAATTGAAAAATAGAGAGAGAGCAAAAATATGGAGATAATGCATTTGAATGCAATGTACAAAATATATTCTAAAGTTATAGCCACAAGATTGAAATATTAAGTGAAGAACAAAGTGTATTTAGAATTGGAAAAACTAGTATAGATAATGTCTTCACACAAAAACAAGTTATAGAGAAATGTAGGCAATATAACCTTAAAACCTGCATGTAGTCACTGTATTAGTAAAAGCTTTTGATAAAGTAAAAATATACGTAATGTGGTGTCATGTTACAGAAGAGAAACTGTCCAATGCACCTAATAACAGTTATTCAAAGCTTACTAATAAACTCAGAATAATTGTAATTAATGACAAAGTAACTAAAACGACAGAAACAAAGTGTGGTTATTGAGAAAATTCTTAAAGAAGAGAAGAGAGATAAATTTAGAACAAAACACACTGAGGGCTTTAGTACTTGCAGATGGAATTTTAATATTTGTCATGAGAGTTAGCTTGCAATTTTTTATGTATCAAGTAATCAAAAAGCGTAATTAATTTAACATGAGCAACGTTAAAGTTAGTGTATGAAAAAGTAATGGCATTGCATAGCAGTTTCTCTATGAAGTTAGCGCTATAACAAAAGGCAGTACATAGAATGTCTCTTATTTGCAGTTTTATATGTATACCTAAATATGATTTAACATATTAAGTAAAGATATAGGTAAAAGAATTAACAAGCTCCAAAAAATGTGTAAAATTATTAAACAGACATTCAAAAATAATTTCAAAAATAAGAGCAAACTATAATGTTATTCAAACCATGTTAATATAGACAAATCTGACAACCAAAATGAGATTATTATACTCAAAGTTTACATAACAAAAATACAAATGATGAGGATATGAAAAATGAATTAGATATAGATATTATTGACAAAGACAAAAATAGACTAGCCAGTTACAGACAATGCTAGCAGATTGAGCTCCTAAACTAGCCTTCAGCTATAAACCTACAGGACAAGGATCACTCAGATGATCCAAGAAATGTCCTTCAAACTAAACCATAGCTGGAAAAAGGTAACAATAACAATGGCGATGATAGTGATGATGATGATGATGATGATGATGATGATGATGATGATGATGATGATGATGATGATGATGATGATGATGATGATGATGATGATGATGATGATGATGATGATGATGATGATGATGATGATCCAATAATAGTAAAAGATCTTAAAGGTGCAATTTATAGTCAGAAAAGGAGGGGAGGGGGAAGTTTTTGAAAACACATACATGCAGTGATGTCCAAAAAATTTGGAATGAGGTACAAATGAAATTATTTATGTTTAAAACTGCTGCATTAACTTTCTTTGTCCCATTCACTGGTTTGTTTTGCTGGCGCTTTGAACTCAACAGCTCCTTAAATGTGAAGCAACTCTACTCGACATCTAGAGAAACCAATAGGGTTTTGTCATCACCTGTAAAGGAAGCTCGAAGTTGCAAAGGTTTCCACATCCGGATTGTTCTTCAAATTTAGCTTGATTTGTCTTTAGCAAATTCATAAGATTGTCTCTATCATTCATTAACTTCTTTCACTGTTTCTCATTCTCCATACCTCTTATTCCAAATTCTGAATTATATTAGGCAAATATTTACAGCCATATTACAAAAAATGCCAGCACTAGATCTTAGTTCTTGAGTAATTGTTGGTTCTAATGGATGGCTGCTTCAACCATTAAGGTAAGGACACATATGAAGTAGCCTGCCTCGGTAGCGTGATGGAAGCATGTCTGCCTCACGTTTAAGAAGTCCCGAGTTCGAATCACGGTCAGGGTGAGTTACTGGATAACGTTTTTTCCGGGTTTTTCCCTTATCCTGAAAGATGAATGT
Source organism: Mantis religiosa (assembly GCA_030765055.1). NCBI lineage: Eukaryota > Metazoa > Arthropoda > Insecta > Mantodea > Mantidae > Mantis > Mantis religiosa. The sequence continues at coordinate 153,943,574 of CM060952.1, read as the reverse complement.
CGGGTAACTCTAAGCTTCATGGACCCCGGACTCATTTGAGCATCATTTAACCCATTTCATTCATCGTCCGATATGACTAAACGTTGGAGGATGTAAATTACAAAAAAAACATATGAAGTATCTGATTTTATCAAAGTTTTTACACAAAAACTGCCATCCTATCCCAGTATCCCTCCTTAAGAGGTAGTAAACTGTAGAAGGTGGAGTCCAGTCATTTCTTGATTCAAAACTTGATGACTGGGAGCCTTCACCAGAATCTTCAAAATAGCAATGACGCAAGTCATTTAATAATTGATTACATTACTGTGCAGGCTTTGTCTTCCCTAATTGGTATATTTTAAAAATCACAGGTTTTACCCATTCACCAGATAATAGGAAAACCAATATATTCAAAATATATATTTTTAGTAAAATTAGGCAAATGAGTCAATCTTGTATACACTTTTTTCCACTTCCAAGTTTTTTAATGAAGACTAGTTTCTGGGAACTACGGAACTGACGATAGGGAAGAAGTTCCCAGAAACTAGTCTTCATTAAAAAACTTGTAAGTGGAGAAAAGTATATACAAGATTGACTCATTTGCCTAATTTTAGTAACAATGGCACTCCACTTTCTAAAATACTTCTTTTTATTCTATATAATATATTTTTAGCTTATCATTAGCTTCATCTAAAATGAACCCCACTTCATGTCTCTAACCATCTCCTTTATTTTCCCTAAGATATTTTCAATATTGGTGTATGTAGCTTTTTCTCAGTTCTCACATCTAGTACTGACCAGTGAGTAAATCTCAAGAAATGATTTGAATGCAGAATTGTTTACCTTGTAAACTGAATTCTTGACTGGATTAATGGCATATCAAAATTTTCACTAAACTCATATAATGTCTGCTGCTTTTCAGATTCCAAAGTAAAGGTGTGTATTAGAAGAGCTTGCTTAGATTTTAACTTGCAAAGTTCAATGTTCTTTAAAGATTTGTTGCTCTGTATGTGTTGGTTAATTTTGTTTCTTTGATGCTTATCATTGATTTCAATACTTACTTCGCAGACAGTACATTGTAGAATGATGCCAACAGTTTCGATAAGCTGAGTCTGGAATTCTTTTGTAAAAACACACAACTTCTTCTTCTCAACCTTCGGCATGATTTTGTTGTGAAAAATGTTTACATTACAGCACACAGTTGATAGGAATCGTTAAATTCATGCCAGCACAAACTAATTTAGGTTTCAACTATTGTAGCATTATTGTTAAAAGTTTATTTGATTTCACATTTCAGAGCTGTAGGTTGGCCAGTTATTTATTCATTTTTTTATGTCCTCCAATGTTAAGTCATGTTGGTGAAATGATTAAATCAGTGAAATGATATTCAAATGAGCCACGATCTTTAGAGCTTAGAGTTTTCTGACATTCATCTTTCAGGGTAAGGGAAAACCCTGCAATAAACCTTATCCAGATAACTCACTGTAACTAAGATTTGCACCTCCTGAATATGAAACCATTATCAGTACATACAACTTCCATGATGGCAAACCATGAATTAATGACAACAGATAAAACATAATCTTGTGATTGGTCTGCATATGCCAACAGATTAAATACAAATGGGGATAGTGTTTTGCCATTAACATCATGATGTTTAAGTCCAGAAATGATTCAACCTGATTCACTTTTTTCTTGGCTTTAATGCTTCAAAATATAGTTATACTCACTGTCCACAACAGCTGTCAATGTATAAAACAATGAAATTATACTAGAACCATACAATAATTATATATGTACAAGGGCGTCCAGAAAGTAAGTTCTGTTTCAATTTATCTCCGTTGCAGCGCTACGATCGCAGTTCTGCACATGCATGGTAGACGCTCTGTATCAAGGAGAAGAAACGTTCACGTGCACGTGCCACGTACGCTTTGTTGTGCTTGTTTACAATGTCGGTGTTGATTGAAAATCCCGTCGCTTGTGAAATCAGATCTGTGATTCGTTTTCTGAATGCTAGGAAAGTGAAACCAATTGAAATTTATTGGCAGATTTGCGATGTCAAAAGGTTTTGTGTTTCTTCATGACAAGGTACGACCACACACTTCAAATGCGATGAAAAACATCCTACAGGGATTTGGCTGGGATGTGTTTGACCACACCCGTACAGCCCTGACCTCACTCTTAGCATTTTTCATTTATTTTTTCATCTCAAATCTTTCCTTGGCAGTCAACACTTCAACAATGAAAATGTTTCCAACTCGTTGAAGACACGGGCGGCAAACTTCTATGAAGAAGGTATACAAAAACTTGTGCCTTGCTATGAAAAATGCCTGCAAAATTTTGGCAGTTATGTGGAAAAGTAGCTTAAGAGTTGTAGAATTTTGTGCAATAAACAATTTTTCTATATCGGCACACAATTTAATTTTATTACCAAACAGAGCTTACTTTCTGGACGTACCTCGTATTTATAATTATATATAAATGAATGTCACAGTAAAAGGTAGCTTCCGGGCTTGCAGGTTCTGGACAAATCAATAATCTCACCTGAGGTTTCACCACTGATTTCATCATGCACCTTCAGAGCAATTGATTCTATGCTGGTTTAACATCCAGTAATACTTGGTGGAACAGCCAAATTATACTTAGGATAAAAATAGAATCGCCGAAGGAGCTGAAAATCATAATGAAAAGTGAGTTCTAGACATGTTTCTAAGCTTGGACAAAGCACAAGCAAAAGTGCTTTATATCTGAGGAGGACTACTTTGAATGGGGCAAAGTTGATGCTGATGAAGAAATATTCTTTTACAAAAAAGAAAATAGCTATTTTTTATCACAGCCTGTGTGTGTGTGTATTGGTTTTTAGGTGGGAGGGGAAAATCTGGCTACTTGTAAGTCTAATTAAGTTCCTAGTTACTGAAGGGTTCATTATGGAATGTTTACTTCTGGTGCATCAGCCATAAATTCCTCTTTATCTTATTACTTTCTCACAAGAGAATAGTTATTGTTAAAAGCAATGGCTTCTTGGGGAGAGAACAGTCATTTGTGTTCATTTGGACTGAAATGTGTTTCTGAGATTTAAGCTACACTAATGCAAATAAAATGGAATAAGCTATAAATAAATTTAAGAAGTCAAATTAAATAAGCATATATATGAAAGACATTTTTGTCCGGGCCAACACTTAAGATTTGGAGTAGCAGCCTAACTGCATAAACATTTGGATATACTCAAAGTATAAACTTGAAAGAAGCGTAGGGACAGTGAAGCACAAATTAGTACAAAATTGAATCGAGAATATATTGACACATTGCTTCACTCACACTGTTTATTCACAGGACATGTTTCAAGAGCTCTTGCTCCTATCCTCAGCTGATACTCGACTAGTGTGAATTTTGAAACTCCACCACCGGACATCTTTGACAAGTACATCACGCCATCTATTGACAATACGGAGAAAGAAGAAACCACTACAACTTACACTAGTCGAGTATCAGCTGAGGATAGGAGCAAGAGCTCTTGAAACATGTCCTGTGAATAAACAGTGTGAGTGAAGCAATGTGTCAATATATTCTCGATTCAATTTTGTACTAATTTGGATATAATTTAACTTACATTCTTGTTTTAGCAATAAACTATGCTGTTTTAGTGATTATACTATCCTGCCAAGGCTTAAAATTTTATAGAACTTACTTTATTTATTTGCATTAAGCTTATTATGAATTAATATGGATGGCCCGGTTCTATCCCAAGCCTTTCAAGCTAATCAAAAGGATTTCACATGCCTACAGATAACAGAGCTCATAAAATGCTTATGATAGTATAGTGCAGAAGCTTTTATGGGAATATAGGTGTATATATGCCAAGCTTTAGAATAGCTTCACTATAGCTTGAAATAAAACATTAATAGTAAACTGACTGTGGAGATTTTTGAAATGTTGAAAATATGTAGTATACAATACGTATAATATGATTACACCCTCCTTGAATTCTTTGATCATATTATATGGAATAAAGGCAGGATTATAATCAAATGTCTTTAGGCTACTGCATGACTCAAAATAAAATGTGCTCATTTACTGGGAACATTGTAATTCACTTTCATTAGTGATTTTCTTTTAAAACATTATAGCGGGACTAAATTTAATCTCAGAAACTATTTGTAGTTGGTTTATTAATACTCGTCACTTGGATTAATTTTTATGTCACTGTTACTAAATTCCTCCAAACACATATAGGGACTAAATTTGTTTACCGTATTACAAAGGCATTCAATAAAATTTGATTTGTTGACAGATTTTGCTGACAGTGACTTAAAATGTTATATGAGGAAAGTTAAATTTAACCCAACAGATTAGTGAGATGCTCCAAAAGTACATGGGGAATGTCCTACCCTCATCTAATGACTATTTATAACCACGCCATTCGTCCTGCAATAATGTATGCTGCGGAAGTCTAGAGTGCGTCTACATCCCAAAGGGCCACACTCAAATTACGCCAAATCCAAAGATCCTTCTTGATTTTCACTACAAAAGCATACAGAACTGTATCAAACAACAACTTGCAGGCAATCGCAGGTGTTATGCCCATCGAATCAGCTATCCTCTTACATAATGACATTAAAGCTTTATCGAAAGGACACTCCACTAATGCAGTAATCCCGATGCTGAAACGAACGGAAATTCCAACCAGATCCAAAGGTATTCATCCCAAAGATAACCATATCCATACTTCAGGAGAATTAGGGAAAGCTGAATTCTTGTTTTCACAGATGGCTCCAAGACAGTAAACCATGTTGGTGCAGTTATGGTGGTTATAGAAAACTCCAAAGAGATCTACATAGGAGTTAAAAGATTAGACCTAGTAAACTCAGTATTCCAGGCTGAACTTCTAGGTATTAAAGCAGCTGTGGAGTGGATAGAACAACAGAAAATCGGTAGCACAACTTCCGCCATACATGTTGACTCAATGGCCGCTCTCCTCGCCATTGCACACAGAACAACCCACCCCTTGGCCATTCAGCTTAGAGAAAAGATCATCACCCTAAACAAGGTACACAACATCACTCTTCACTGGTTCAAAGATCATGCAGGTCTACGGGGGAATGAAAGAGCTGATTACCTCGCTAGGATTGCTGCCAGTCACAAGACCACCTTAGACTACAAATCAATTCCCATAACTCGGGGCAAGCAGCTGCTAACTACTACACTACAGTTTGGAACTCCATATACACCAGATCCAACAATGCTTTTCATACCAAACTTTTCATTCCCAACATACAACACCGTCTGTCCTTATCTCTATGGACCAATGACATAACCACACAATTCCTCACAAATCACGGCCATTTTCAGGCCTACTTTCATAGAATGAAAATAAGAACCTCGTCATCCTGTAACTGCACTGAAAAACACCCACAGATGGCTCTGCATTTGATGACAGAGTGCAGTAATTTCTCAAAAGATCGACCAGACGTTTTATGTTCGGCCCCTCTACCCGTGGTTCTGAAGATTCATTTCAATACAGTCCAAGTATTAGGATTCATCAAGAGCATCTACCGCACACTTGAATAAATCTCTATAGTACTGTGTAAATAACTATTGTAAATAATCCCATGATATACCTTTAGGTAAAACACAGGCTGTAAAATATTGTTAAAAAAAAACTATTATAATGAAGAGCTTCACTATTGTACTGAAGCTATTAAAATATTCAAATTACAAAAAAGGCTTATTAGAATTATTCTCAATTTACCTTCTATTGTCAGCTGCAAACCATTCTTTAAAGAACTAAACATTTTGCCATTACCCTGTATATATTTATATGAAACAATTGTATTAATGCAAACACGCATCAAGGATTTTACCATAAATTCTGAAATTCACTGTCATAACACAAGAGATAAAGCAAAAATTACATATAACCCCACCGAACAAAAAGTTGTTTGGAAATAGTTTCTACTATAGAGGCATTAAATTTTACAACAAATTACCTATTGAAATAAATTCCTTTCCACGCTTCAAAACACATCTCAAGCAATTTTTAATTGAAAAATGTTATTACTAAACTGATGATTTTTTACATTACTGAAGTATTCACTTGTATTTAACAATATATAAATTTAATCTACATGTACAGTATAATTTTTTTTAATTACTATTGTTAACTCTCATAATATTATAATTAAATGTTTAAAATACTGGATGAATCCACAACATATGTCTGTTAAATTGTATGAATAAAAATATTGAAAATTTAAATTGAAGTTCTGGGAAGTTCACTCAATGTTGCCAAATGCCATCTACTTGGTAGAATATTTTGAGCATTATATTCAGGTTTCAATTCTGTTTTTTATTTTGTCTCCTGCTACACTAAGTTTGCTGCAATTCTGAGAATTAAATTTTTAAAATTTGAGGTTCCCCTCAAAATCCAACCTCTGTCGTCCCAAGAGATGGGCAACAATAAGTTGGGGATAGCTTGGTAGGGTAAGTACAGTGGGAACTTAGAGTGTTCCAGGACCGTTATGGTAGCCATGAAGGCCTATCAAGAACACTGAAAACCGGCTAAGGAGGCTCTGGTGATGGAGAGACATCTAGTTATAGTAAAGGCAACTTTCCAAAGGGAAGGCGACCCTGAAAGAAAACCCCTGGTCCTCCAAGTTGCGGGTTGTGCAAGATGTTGTAGTTCCTCTACTTAATAATGTTTATTACTCATAATCTTCACAATGTTATGCCAGATGGATTAATTGGATGACAATGATGGGATGATGAAGTGAGAACGAAATAGGTCAAGAACCTAATCCCTAGATTGCAAAAGAAGAAGAAGAAGATTTGAGATTTTTTTTGCGGCTTTTTGGTGTCATATGACTATACTGTCTACTACAAAGGACTCAGAGGTGGACTGTCATTAAGGGCTAGAGGGGCCAGGGGCCAAATGTCACGTAGCTTTAGGCATTTTTTAATTTGAAGAAAACAATTATTTTATAGAAATAATCATTTCTTCCACACTAGCCGTGCGTAGCCTATGGTTTAAATCAGTAGAGCCAGACTGAAAAATTCAAGGTCACAGCCGGGATTTGAACCCTGGATCTCCTGCTCTCCGTGCGGATGCTCTAACCAACTGAGCTACTATGGCCAACATGCTGACATTGCATTTTATTTTTCAGTCTGGCTCTACTCATTCAATTATTTTATTTTATTCATGTGCAATAACCATTGCAAACAGTAATCTATTATTCCATTGTGTAAGTACTATGATACAATGAAGCACAAAATTAATATAATTTTGAGTCGAACTAATACTCAATGCTCCACTTATTGCTAGTATTTACCTAAAAGCGTTTCGTTAGGGTCTTCCTAACATCATCAGCTGTTGTCGACTAATGGACGTCGGTTCGGTGAACTCCTTGGAGGTGATAGGTGCGTCTCTGTCGGTATCTTCATGAACTTAAAATTTGGGTTTTCTTCAAAGGTGGTGTTGAAATTAAACTATTTTCTTTCTTGTTTCTTTATGAAGATTTTTTCCCCACGTGGTTAATGCAGCTGGACCTTGGACACGTTTTAATAAGTGAATTTCTCATTCTATATCATGATTCTCCTTCCAAAAATGGTACGCTACCGCCGATTTATCTATTTCTTTGTTCCTGATGTTCCTAAAATGCTCTTTAAGCCTAATGTTCAAGTTCCTTTTTGTTTTTCCAATGTAAAAGTATTCATAGCCCTTGCAATTTATCCAGTACACAACTGATTTTTTGTCTGTGGGTATCTCCTTTGTATTATGTGATTTCAAAAGGTGTTGTACACTAAATTTGTTCTGTGGGGCCAAAGTAATATTGTGTTCTTTGAAGACTTTTTTGGAAAAGGTGTGCAGCTCTGGGATGCTATGTAAATTTTTTGTATGAAGTTTCATTGCTGATTGGGGAAAGAATAGTTATTTGTTTGCATACTTGTTGTCTTTTGAATTTATCAATTTTCTTGTTGAACAATTCAGCACTGAATCCATTGTATTCTGCAATGTGAATGGTATTATTGTACTCTTTGATATATTCTATCTTGTTTAAAGGTACATTAACAAGCCTGTAAGTTAAACTGTTGATAACAGCATGCTTGTGTTGTCTTGGGTTATATCCATCTGATTTTATGAAATTTTCTGTGTATGTTTCCTTTCTATGTATGCCAAATTAAAGTTTATAATGTTTTCTGGCAAGTTTCAAATCTAAGAAAGGGTTTCATTGTTTGTCTCTTTTTCTATGGAAAATTTTATTGCAGGATTTTGTAAATTAAGTAGTTTTAATGCATCATCCACTTGTTTCTCATTTACTATTGCCCAAATGTCATCCACATGTTTGAAAATTAGTGGCAATGCCTTTGTGATATGGATTTCCAAAAAGCTCATGAAGAGGTCTGCCAAAAATGGGGACAATGGGTTGCCCATAGATAGTCCTGATTTTTGTTTGAATGTAAAAAAGGACTGTTCAATGCAAATATTAGTTAAGTGAAGGTATTCCTCTATGATGGTTTGATCTAATTGTAGGGACTGAAGCCATATTTGCATGTATTCTATGAGTTTGTCTCTCGGAACACTTGGGAACAAAGAGATTACATAAAGATATACCATTCGGTCCTGGGAGAAAATTGTAGATTTTTAGTTTTGTTGATGAATTCCAATGAATTTTTAATACTGTGGCTTTTAAATTTTTTGTTTAGCCATTTGGATAGTTTGTAGCAGGGTGTGTTTATGTTAAATTAATTGGGAGTCGATTAATGACACAAAACAACACTTTTAAAATTTCCCGGAACTAGTTTCTGAGGCCTTCCCTCTGTCTTCAGCCGGACATCGACTGGTTCTCATTGGTGTAGCTGGCAATATTTTGTCATTGGTCTCCTCTGGAGGCGGTTCGAGGAACTTTATGAACAAATCTTTCTGGGGGATGTTGAAATTGAATACTTTGTTCCTATTTTTTGAAATAAAGATTTGTTCCCATGTGGACAGTTCTTCTTTTCCTGTTGTATGTTTTAGTAATTTTGGTTCTGGATTTATGTTGTGTTTTTTTTTTCCAAAAATGCGTGGCAACTGCTGATTTTTCTAATTGTTTGTAATTTATGTTCCTAAAGTGTTCCTTTGCTCTTGTTTCTAAATTTCTTTTGGTTTTTCCAATATAAATTTGACTACAGTCACAGCATTCAATTTGATATATACCAGATTTTTTGTTAGATGGAATGGCATCTTTGATGTTTGAGCAAATTAGGTTTTTTAAGGAGTAATGGTTCACTGGAGCTAGTTGAATGTTTTGTTTTTTGAAGACTTTTTTGAATTTATCAAAGGCCCATGGATGGTAAGTGAATTTTTTGAAGATCATTTTAGTTTCTGTAGCTGAGAGGGTTGTGGTTTCCTTTAGTAGTTTCTTCTTATTTGCTAAGTTCACTTTTTTGTCTACTAGTGATTTGGGAAAGTCATTTTTCTCTGCTATTTCAATAATTTTGTTGTATTCTATTTTGTATTCTTCTGCTGTGAGAGGGATGTTGACCAGTCTGTGTGCTAAACTATTAAAGATTGCCTGTTTATGGGGTCTTGGATTGTAGCCATTAGCTTTTATGTAGTTGTCTGTCTGTGTTGGTTTTCTGTAAATGCCAAAGTTTATTCTATTTTTATTTCTGATTATTTTTAGATCTAAAAATGGTAAATACTCGTCTTTTTCAACTTCTACAGTGAACTTGATGCTTTTTTCTTGAATATTTAAAAGTTTTGGTGCATCACTGATGTGTTTTTTCGGCACTATGGCAAATATGTCATCTACATATCTTTGCCAGAGTTTGAACATCCATGGGAAACCTTTAGTGATCCTTATTTCTAGTGCACTCATGTACAGATCGGCCATGAAGGGTGATACGGGTCTGCCCATTGCTAAACCAGAAGTTTGATGGAAATATTTTGTTTGAAACTAGAAGAAATTCTGTTCTATGCATAATTTGGTAAGTTCGATGTAATCTGAACTAAAACATACAACAGGAAAAGAAGAACTGTCAACATGGGAACAAATCTTTATTTCAAAAAATAGGAACAAAGTATTCAATTTCGACATCCCCCAGAAAGATTTGTTCATAAAGTTCCTCGAACCGCCACCAGAGGAGACCGATGACAAAATATTGCCAGCTACACCAATGAGAACCAGTTGATGTCCGGCTGAAGATAGAGGGAAGGCCTCAGAAACTAGTTCAGGGAAATTTTAAAAGTAAGTGTTGTTTTGTGTCATTAATCAACTCCCAATTAATTTATACAACACTGTTTTCAACACTTCCATGAAAGGACTTGTGTTTATGTTGTTAATGATTGGACACATCTTATTTCCTGTTTTATGAATTTTGGGTAATCCATATATGTTAGCTACTCTAGGGTTGTCTGGTTTTAAATTTTGTTTAATTTCTTTTGGTATGATCATTTTATCCTTGATTGTTTCATTTAACTGTTTTACAGACATATTTAAAATGTAAGACTTTATTCCCTGGAATTCATCACTTGCCAATAAATCTGTCATTCTAGAAATGTAGTCTTGTTTGTCCATGATGACCATCTTATTTCCTTTGTCTGCTTTTCTTTTTTATTAAGAGACTTAAGTATTTTCAAGTATGGTTTAGGTATATCACTTTCCCTTTCTATTTTTTCTAATATCCTCCCACATTTGCTTCTAATTGCTGATTTATGCCCAATATTTAGATCCTCAGTAGCTACTTCAATGTCAGCGATGTAATCTTCTGTGTTATCGGAGAAATCGACGCAAGTTTTCAACCCTTTGTTTAAGAATGCTGTTTCCGCATGTATGAAAGTTTCATGAGATAGATTTATTACTTCATTCTGATTCTATTTGTTTGTAGACTGGAATTTCATGTGGTTTGCTTTCCCCAAGATTAGAACCTGCATTTCTCTATTTTGTTTTCCTGCTTATTTGTTTATGCGAGTGTTTATATGCGTAAAAGCACACTTTTGCAAGTTGTTCCAAACGATGTTTCCTAATGTTTTGCACAATTTCAAAATTCATAGAGGTCCAAATCTAATTTTGATAATTTATTGTAGTGTTTTGAAATTTCTGTTTCTATTATTTTCTTTTTGACTGCCCTTTGTTGTTGTTTTTTACATATTTTCTAACAAAGTTTGGGCATATTTTGTTTTTCATGCATGACTTTAGAAACTTGATGTCTAGTGAAACGAAACTCCTTATTTCCTTGATTATTAGGTAGCATTTTATGAAAGTGACTGAATTACAGTTCTGAAGTAAACCTGAATCCAGATGCCAAAGAAGTGTGTGACATAGTGTTCAATCAAATGAAAGGACAAATCTAATAATCTCATATCAATACTTTTGTGATTATGATCCACAGAAATTTATTACATTTAGAGAAAATTTCCTTGTGGACATTGAAAAAATTTGCATCAAATTATAATCTCATGATCTCCTACGAAAAGTTAAAAAATGAAGTGCCAGTGATTTATAATAATGATACATTCAAAGATATCCCTTCAGTCCGTGAACTCTCAGTTTTTTCATATAACACTCCTTTGAGGAGGTGTTTTCTGAAGTAAAAATACTGCAAATTGTTCCAACTCCATCTTCAAAAATCAAGGCAGATAGGTTTCAGTACACTGAAAAGAATTAAGTCTTTCCTTAGGAACATTATGAGCCATGATAGGCTTAATTCCTTGATTGTCTGTTCCATTCACAAAGAGGAAATTTGTGACATTTCTGAGTTCAACAGCAGAGTAATTGAAATGTTTGCTACCCAGAATAATAGACGTGCTCAGCTCTTGTACAAGTCACAAGTAATACTATTTCATCTTTTATTATTAGTTACTTGATGTTTAAAAAATTTATAATGTTTTACCACATTCCTGTTATTGCAGTGCTTTGGCAGGGCAATTAAAGCTCCATTACTTTAAAAAGTATAACCCCATTTCTACTTTCATTGCAAGCATCTTCACATCTGGACCCATCAAGAAAAATGCTCACAAACTGTCACGACAAGACTGCTTTAAATCTTATTAAAACTGTTTTGACTTTTCCAAAATCTAGTATGAGAAATTTCTCTTTTCAATTTACATTTTTAATTTTTAAATTTTGTTCTCCATTAAATGAGTCAGCTTTTGTCTAATAACTTAGCTATCAATACAATTCACAATTAGCAAATTTTGTGCAATTTAGCCCACAAATAAAGTCTGTTTTACAGCTATTTAAAAATAATTTTAAGCTTCCTAACCTTTTATTAAATTATCGTTTGTTCTTCCAAACTCAACCCAAGTGGCAGGTTCTCCTTGATGTTTAAAAATCTTGGTCTTTTAGACAAATGCCATTTAGATTGTCTCATACATGGAATGATGGCACATGCAAATGACACAGCCGATCACCATGCTTCTGTTGCCAACATTGGCAAACAGAATGGAAACATCTGAGACATGAAAACTGATTAAAAACAATGAATCACTTCTTTGCTCTGGCTTTTGGCACTAAGACATAAAATGCAGCTGAGGGATGTTTTATAGCTACAAAGTGGTGAAACGATGAAGAGCATAGTCTTAGGATATGTGAACTTAAACCCCAATGACTCAGAAATTTTCAACTACTTTTGCTAGATTTTCATATGCTGGCAACGAATTACTTACCTTTACCTATCTTATATTTCAAAGTGGCGCCAGTTTCCTCTATATGACAGCTGTCACCGAAAAAAGCTTTTAATACTTACTGTGAAAAACTAATTTTGAAGATGTTTGTAATTTGTTAAATAGTTCTTTAAGGGTGTCTTATATTCATGTTATACCAGATGAGTCAGCTGACCCTAGGTATTTGTATCTGTGCAACCCGCAGTTTATAGTCTAATGTAAAAACATCGACTCTTTTAACACACAAACTGTTGCTGTAGCTCTGTGCAATTCAGTGCTACATGCAACCAGCATTAATAATTAAAGGCCTGAATGAGAACCAAGGAGCTGCAGAAGGTTTCAAAAAGATGGCTTTTCATGAATATAATGCTGGCAAGGTTGGTAAAGAAATGTTTTACCAAAGAGCGGTAAGGAATATATTGGTTCTGGCCAAGTGGTTAGCAGCCAGAATGCACTGACGCAAAGGTTAGGTTCGGAGGTTTGAATTTACTACTTACATTAATTTTGGTTCTTTTTTCTTCCTCCTTGTGTTTATTTTCTGTTTTAGTGCACTAAAATCCTTATTGGCCCCCATGTAGGCCAAAGACAGATTATAATTAAATAATTGTGTAACTTGTTTATGCTTATCATTTTTACTGTATTATGGTTTATGAACCATGTTAAGTAGTTTAACTGTAACAATTTTTGTTTCATGTTTAAACCTTAGTTTCATTTCTTCTTCTGACAAAGTGATTCTAAATGTGCTAAGTTTAGGGATAATAAACAAAATAATATATTGTTAAAGTGTAAATGTAAACAAAGTAAATGTTCAAACTTACGCCCCCCTTGATCAACATACATTTGGGTATGTTGCCAGACAGACCTTCTTACATGCTGTAATGTGCACTGTGAAATCTGCCTTCATTCTTCACTTATGAGTGGCTGTAGATGATTTGGGTTTGTGGTTCTTGAGCATACATTCGTTCCTTTAAATGATCCCACAGAAATCTTTATGGTGGCATTGGTTATCTAGGGAGCCATGGATTAAGCTCCCTCGACCAATTTGTTTTGCAGATATGTTCTATATAAGTGATTGCTTACAATGAGTGATCAGTGTGGTGCAGCTCTATCCTGCTCAAATGAGTCCGGAGGCCATGGAGCTTAGAGTTACCTGACATTCGTCTTCCAGGATAAGGGAAAACCCCGGAAGAAACCTTATCCAGGTAACTCACCCTAACCGAGATTCGAACTCGGGACCTCTTGAACGTGAGGCAGACATGCTACTATCTATGCTACCGAGGCGGGCACAACTCTTCTTGCAGAAATAAAAGGTACAATGGTCCTTGGAGGTTGCCTTCAAAAAAGTGCAGTTCAATTAGCTGGTTGAGTAATATTCCACAGCACACATTGATGCTCCACTGTACCTGGAATACAGTTTCTCTCATCCAATGAGGATTGCTTACATTCCGTAGTACATCTTCTTCTTCTTCATTTCATGGATTAGGCTCTCGCCTGTTCCGTCTTCACAGTGCCTCCTTCCATCTTTTCCTCGGCCTCCCTACGTCCCTCTTTCCTTTAGGACTATATTGGAAAACTAATTTTGGCAGTCTTGTATCATCCATCTTCCAACATGTTCAAACCATCTTCTTCTGTACCTATCCATTCTTGAGGTGATAGCTTCCACTTGTAATTCATTTCTGACTCTATCTTCTCTTGTACATCCTTTTGTTCTTCTCAAGAATCTCATTTCGCAACTTTGTATTCTGCTGATGGTTCTTTGTGTAGGTACCCAGTTTTCACATCCATAAAGTAACGTTGGGACCGCCATGGTGTTATAAAATTTTATTCTTGTTTCAGATCTTGTTTTATTCTTTAGGGTTTTGTGAATTGTTCTACAAATTGTTTGAAATCTCATTAATTTTAAAACTTTTGCATATTTAGTTAAGGTGGTGTATTGAACGTTGAAGATCATCTTCTGTTTCCTGTATAATTGCATCATCTGCATATAATAAAATATTTAAAATATTTCCTTGGGCTACTTTTATGCCTGCGTCAATTTTTTGTTTCCAATTTTGGATTATTTTATTAACATAGATGTTAAAAAGTGTCGGTAACATTGGGCACCCTTGTCTAACTCCTTTGTTAGTTAAAATTTCTTCTGATTTCTCTGTCTTGAATCTTAAAATTATTTTAGTGTCCTCGTATAAACTTTTCACCACCTTTAACAAATGTCTTGGGTAGCCTTGTTCTTTCATTATGATCCACAGCTTTTCTCGGACTACATTATCAAAAGCCTTCTGGGAATCTATAAATGCTATATGTGTCTGCAGATTATATTCTCTTCTTTTCTCCAGTATCTGCTGCAATATGAAAATATTATCTGTTGTCGATCTTCTTTTCCTGACACCACTTTGTTCTTCACCTATCAGGGATTCAGCTATTATTTTCACTCTTTTATTTATTATTCTAGCATACAATTTATAGATTGAACTCAGAAGGCTAATTCCTCTGTAATTCTTGCATTGTCTTCTGTCACTTTCCATCTCTCTGGAATTTTTCCTTTTATCCAACATTTATTCATGATATGTAATAATCTTAAATGTAATAACATACCTCCATTCTTTAAAAGCTCTACATTTATCTTATCTTCTCCAGGTGCCTTTCTATTTTTCATCAGTTTCAATTCATCTTTTAGCTCTTCCAAATCTATTAAATCAACCGTTCCTTCTATTTCTTTTTCCTCGTCATCTTTATTATTTTGTGGTGCATCCTTATACCATCATACTTTATAATGCTTTATCCAAGTGTCTTTTCTTATCAGTTCCATTCTTGCTACATCTCTTTCATCCTTAGTAAGTTGTTTTATAACTTTATAAGCGAAATTCTGTCTCCCATGTATGTCATGCTCTATTTGGCTAATAAATTTTTCCCATGATTGTTCATGAGCTTTTCTTACTGTTTGTTTTGCTAAATTGCGTTTTTCTTTATAGGCGTTTCTTGTTTCTTCATCCTTCTTCTGTATCCACTGTAAATATGCCTTTTGCTTCTCCTTTATGATTTTTTCTATTTCCTCATTCCAAATTCTTAAACCTTTGTTGCTTCTAATTTTTTTACTTCCCTGATACCTCATCTGCTGCTTTGTATATACAGTTTAGTACATTTTGCCATTCATCTTCTAAATATTCCTCAGCTGTCTCTAATAGATACTTTTCTAGTCTTTTCTGATACAGATCCTTAATACTTTCCTCTTGTAATAAATATACTTTAAATATTATTAAATTTTAGATGAGTCGCGTTTTTTACACATCTGCTTCACTTTCGTACCTATTTTGAGGACATGTTTCGCAAATCTTCGCTTGCATCTACGGCTCTTGTGCGACTCTGTGGTGTTCCAATACAGTTGAATCTCGATATACTTTAAATACTTCTTCCTGGGTTATATTTTGTCTGGTTCTTAGTTTTCTCCATTTTGACCAAAATTTGAATTCTGATATCAATATATAGTGATCCGATCCAATATCACATCCTCTGTATACGTGCACATCTTTCAACTGGGGTCTTAATTTATCATTTATCAGAAAATAGTCAATAATGGATCTTTGACCTCGAGCTGTCCAAGTATATTTATTAATATCCCGTTTTCTGAAGAATGTGTTCATAATTTTCAGATGATTCATACTGGCAAATTGTTCTTGCCCATTATTATTCATATGTGGTTCTCCACAATCTCCTATTTCTGGTATAGGAACTTTCCCTACTCTAGCATTATAATCTCCACATACTATTAAGTGATCATTTTTATTTATTTTATCTATTTGTGTTTGCAATTGATCATAAAATACTTCTGTTTCCTCCTTTTTCCCTTCTTCTGGAGCATATATTCCTATCACTGTAAGGCGACCTCTGCATATTTTCATTCTTACTATTATGATTCTTTCATTCACAAAAGTATAACTTTCCACTTTCGATCTCCACTTATTATCTATGAAAATAGCTACACCTGCTCTTGCTCTTACATTCTGCTGCACTCCGCTGTAGATCATTATATTATCCAGGTCTTTGGTTCCTTTCGTCTTCATTTTAGTTTCCGTTGCTACCAATATATCAGTTCTCTTCTCTAGTTCTTCTTTAGAATATAAACCTCTAACATTCCATGTTGCTACTCTCAATTTATCCGCAATACCAAATCGTTGTCCTTTTCCATGTCCAGGTTGTTTACCGTTATAACCAGCCGTTTTCCCTTTACTGGGAAGAATCTGAGTAATTTAAGTGTCCTATGAAAGGGTTACCAGCCCATTGCATAGTAGGTTTGTCTCGGGTACTCCTTCCCTTAGGTGGATTGCCTTTACCCAACTATGGAGTTCCACCTACTCCCTACACTTTGAGTTCGGAGTGTGAGCATCTCCTAGCCTTTGACGTTCCCACGTCATAAAATCTACAAGGCAGCAGATTAACTCTCTATTACCACTTGAGAGAGAGGGTGCCACTTCCGCCATTCTCGTCGTTTCGACTCCTTCTATCTCTTCCGCCGTAGTACATATTGTGGCAATTATGTGGAATGTGGCTTCATTACTTAAGAGCACATTTCCTAAAAACTGTGCATCCATTTGCACTTGCTTCTGTAGCCCAGTGCATATATCACTTGCATGACGCAGATATAGTGATAGAAGCTACAATGATATTTACTAGGTCACTTAGCATCACTGAGGACTCACTTATTGCAGATCTTGCGCAAAGCTCTTGAACTGGTATGCAGATTGTTTTCTATTACATTTCATTGCCTCTAAAAGTTACAGGAGCATCACGAGCAGGTGATGCTTTTCCAAATGATTCTGTTTCACAAAGGTATCTTTCAATCCTTCGTAAAGTATCTGCAGTAGGCACCCTCCTTCTTGGAAACTGTTCGTCATACAAGCATTTTGCTGACAGTGCATTATACTTTCTTTAGGATTAGCAGTGTATCAGCACACTTGTCATTTGTATACATGACAGCAGCCGTGTCTTGTAGAATGGTTTTAAATACTGAGTAGATAATAGAGAATTTTGTTTTACCGCCACTAGTTACCTTCTGGAAGTACATTTCACAGCAACATGATGCCTCCATGATAGACGACCACAACAGAAACACCAACATGGTCAGTCAGACGTGCTTTGAAGATGGGAACACATATTCTTGAAACATTTTAAGAGAGTAAGAAAAAGTTTGTTAGTATTACTAGTGCTGACTCATTTTAAGTAAATTATAAATAATTGGGAGTTTGTTCACCCCAAAGCTTGAAACAACACAAACAGTTGAAGCCAGTTTGCCTGTGTGAAATGTTAACTCAAATAAGTAAACTAAATTGGCCTTACGATAACTGTACGAGCTGAAATGTGTCATAGTTTGTAACAAACAAAATTATATTCCTAATATTTAGCATATTTTTTTGACAAGATTATACAAAGAACATTCGTTGGCTGATAGCTTACATCCAATTGGTCATTTTGCCTATATCTGTCTGTTTGTTTTTAAGATTTGTCAACCGATGCATGTGGTAGATTGTTCCTTCAGGGGCATTTTCAAAAGTATATATGAAAGGCTGAGTGCAACAGTGGTCTATCCATGTTTTAAACAAGTTGAGATATTGTAATGCAAACTTGACAGCAGCCAATTACTACACGGTGTTCATTTTTATCTGTGATTTTACCGCGCAAAATTTGACGTCATCAATAGCATCGCTGATGGAGCGAGTTTATATGATTCCCCTAGTGGCTTGCGATCGTATTTCATCTGCTGACAGCATCTCTGACATCTTCCTCTACTGGCAGGTAAATATACTATTAATAGGTAGGTCTGCCCGCATGATATAAAGCTGCATAATTTTGCCTGGTGCGCAGATACTATAACTGTTTAAAAAAAAAAAAACTATGCTGCAATGTGATGCACTGCAAAGCTAATTATAAAGCCATTAAAGTATACCCTGAAGAATATACAAAATGATACGTCAATGAACTCTTATTTCACAATGAACATCTGTTTCTCTGTTATAGTAGACATATATGCATATTGTAAACCTGTCACATAAAATAGAAATTTTTCAATTTGATCTAAATTCTTTTCTATCATCCACAGTTTCTTCACAATGTAACTTCATTACAAACCAGAAAATTAGCAGAACATGATCTAGGATTGAAAAATAAATTAGTGTTACAATATGTACAAAGCTTCTATCCAAGTCTAAACAAGAAAATATCTCTAGTACATAGTCTTATGTTTCATTTTCTAACATTTCCTTTTCCTCTTCCCCTTAAACACTGTATTGCGAGAAGGTATGCTTGAGGCCTTTTTGTCATAACTATTTATTGCTTCTAGATTAAGACCAGTCACTTTATAGTGTCCAGTATCTCTCTTTTTGTGAGTAACTGATCCTGTGTCTTGGAAATGTTTGATGCACCTATTGGTTTTAAAAGACATACAGATACCAACATTAGTAGACATTTTAATTAAGCATGAGAATGACAAAAAATTTATATTGTATGCTGACGTTTATGTTGCAAACTAAAGTATGTCAATTTGATGGTACTTGGGCACTTCTGACAACATTCGCTCCGAGGGACTTGTCTGAAAGCTGGATAGCATTGCACAAACTCCTCTAGCAACGCTTTAAATTATATTTATGTGTCACACCAATTTTAATGACGGTACAAAAGTAGCATTCAACCATGAAGTCGGGGTGGTCTGTGTTCATATCCAGGGGAAACTGGTTGTATTAGTTACCAACCCAACAAGAGCGCTGTAACTGTTTACTGTTCTGCAAATATTACCGCTTCTTCTCCGTAGAGGGCGCTATGATTTAAGATACTCACCAGTCAACCATGACATCATTCTTGCTCAATCGGAGGGTAGGACATAATGAATAAAAATGAACACCGTGTATAGTCTGAGAGCAAGAAAACAAGTTGCTGCCAATGCGCAAAAGTAAATTTCTTTCAGTATATATCACTTGTAATAAGTAGTTCAAGGTTAATGACAACAGGTGGCAGGGTCAACTTGAACTCAACATTGGAGAGGGTTAGACCATATTGCACTCAGCCTTTCTGTATGCAAAAGAACAGGAGTTTGTGAAATCAGCTAAAAGTGTTCCTGCAGCTACCAGTGTTGGGGTATGTTTTTGGGTTTAACATATATAGCGATTGAATTCTGTACCTAAAACACTTTTGCAATGAAACACCTATTCTTCCTCTATAAAGTGCTATGCAATTCAACGTTTGAAGGCATTCAAGAAAGGCATAAGCCACATATGTTGCTTAGCATGTTGCGCAAGTTCAAAAATAAAATAGATATGGTTGACTCACCTGGTATAATCAAGATAAATGCTATTCTATTTGCTTACTGATATACTTGTTTTCAAATTCTAGATTTGGCAATGAAGCCATTAGCTCTTTTGCTCTCCAATATTTCTGTGTCATGGGTCCGGCAGGTAGGGCTTCACAGGTTAAAAGATGTTCTTCAGTCATTTCCTCTTCTTTGATGCACAGAGGACAATTTGGACTTCTGAATTAAATTTGCACCTTTTTGGGCAAGAAAATAAGCTGATTCATTTCCAGCAATTCAACAATGTGCAGGGATTCACTGTAATATAATTCTTTTCTGTAGTTTTTGAAGTTGTTGGATCATTTTGTGACATTCTTTAATTTGGACTGACCTCATTTTATATGAACTTATTGCACAAAATGCTGCTTTAGAATCAGAAAGTATGACAGAATTTTTGAATTCTGTATAGAAGGTGTTGGAGTGAAATATGAATAGCCATTACTTCTGCTGGTTGATAGAATGAGAACAGTGCACACTTAATTCCTGCTCTTAAGTTGTTGTCCAAGTTAGATCCATCTGTGTAGATATGTACCATTCTTCAGGTAGGTATCTATTGTTCACAGTTTCTAATGCTAGTGCTTTTAGTACAGGTTTGGAAGTTTCAGATTTTGTAACTATTTGTTCTAAATCTAATTGAATATTAATTGGTTCAAAAGTCAGTGGGTTTTCTTTGATTAAAATGTTGTCTTTAGAATTAGGACGACTCAGATCTGTTTTTAATTCCATAACTTTGTGTAGGAAACTTGTTTGTGTTTTCATCTTGAGCTTACTGATATACTTATATGCTTTGATATGTATATGTACGGAATCGTATTCATGGTCATCAAGAACAGTAATATTTTCAAACTTGCATGACAAGTGATATTATTATAAAAAGCTCTCTTCACTTAACTACAGAGAAATATGATGAATGTTTGCTTTCACATTACCATATAGATAGTAGCTAGTAGAGGAGAAAATGTTATATTACCGTTTCAATTTCTGTATCAAAACTCTTCATAATATTATTAAATATTATAAATTCTGGACATATTACAAAACATCCCAAATTAACTACTAATAACTGGTATGTTGTTTAACTGATGCAAATATTTTCAGTAAAATCATAATAAACTGAAAATGAAATTACTAATTTAAAAACTTGCACTTCTTGTGACTGTTGCCTATAGAACTCATAACTACAGTATTTACTCAAAAATAAGACTCCCTTTTTTAATCAAATTATAACTGAAATATTGGGAGGGTCTTACAATCGCATACTTTGGAAAATAAAAATTGTATTACTAAAGTATAATTTATTTTTTATTAAACATTGAATATTTTAAGCTATACAGACAGAACAATCCTATTATTTAAAGATGCATCATATTTGACATCAGCTGTGTGGTCTTTTTTCAAGTTCAGAGGTACTGCCTGCCCACCACAAGAAAGCAAGAGAGGAATGAAGGGGAGAGGGTTTTGAACTGTTTATCCGCTGTTAGTGGATATGTTTACTAGGAAATGAGTGTATGAGAGCACATGAGTCACCCATGGTGCCAGATCTAATGCTTGTTGCAGTGATAACTACTATGCAGGGAGAGTTATGTGACAACACTTGTGTATTTTAAACGAACCCAGAATCCTTGTTGTACTCAGAAGGCAAGCATAAACACTATGCGGGCTGCAAAAGTGATTACATTACACATTCCTCTACCTTGCCTTCTTGTCCTGGCCAGACAGTACCGGTATATCTGAAAACAGTTATGAATGATTTACGAATTTATAGTTCTAAACTATATTGCCATTATTTAACAATAATTAAAAAGCATTCAGTTGGTCTTTACATCCTGGAACACAGTTGTTTACTCCGAGACACTGCTGATTTCAATGTGTATGTACAGTATCAAAGAAATTTTGAAGAACAGATTTTCTTGGAATTACAGTCTGTCACAAATTAATGGTCCAGGTCTAAAATTCACATTCTTTTCTTCTATAATTTGGTCGCAAAATTTGACAGTCTTATAATTGAGGGGTTTTTATTTTCAAGTAAATACAGTATTAAACAATTCAAAACCAATACAAAGTTGTATAAAAAAAAACTTATTTTCAAATATCCACTACAGGTTGATGGGTTAGGTTATTTGGTTTGGACATCTGGCATAACTCATTCTGATTATGGAGCCTGTGTGACATTAATCCCCGTCTATGGGAGTAAACCCCAAAATTTATGTAAAACAAGGCCAAAAGAACTTCAATGACTCCCTGCTAACAATGGCCTAAATAATCTTGAGGAATACAATGTATTGGTTACATTCTTAACCTTGGAACAATCAGAAGTGTCATCATGAAAAGGTGGAATTATATCTCAGTTGCTTTTACAATGAACTCAACCTATAACAATAATTAGATTCCTGCGCATTGTGAAGTTCAGGGGAATGAAAAGGCAGACATATAGCTATAAAAGGATCTAAAATTAAATAGAAAGAAACAAAAGCCTTTTCATATGTATCAATTAAAAGGATTATAAAGAAAAAAATTAATAATTACAAATCTGGACTAACTGAACAAATTGGTAACCAAAATATGAAAATACTTCTAGAAAATCCCTCTGTAATTCTGGAATTGCCACGTAAATCTGCTGTTGCCATGATGAGGCTTACTACAGGAACTAATTGCCTAGAAAACATCTCCATAGAATCGGCATACTAACTTCTACAAATTGTGTATTGTGGTTTCAAGATATAGAAATGGATACAGAATATCTACAGAACTGCGCAGCTTTACAAAATTATCAAGATATAACTTCTAAGTACTGGGAAGACAGAAGGAGAGTAAATTCATTGTTGACCCCGGAGCATTAGCAACATATATTAAATGGAGTTTACTTTCTCTTGCATTATCTTCTGTTGACTGCTGAACTGCAATGTTCCTGTTGCTGTGAAATTAACTTTCAAACATTTTTTAAAACAAACACAAAAAAATTTTGGCCAAACATCATGCATTTAACTGGCATAACACTCCTTATGGAGTACAAAAAATTAACTTTATTTCAAGAGTGCAAATATAATTTCCATTAAAGCTTTCAATAATATACCTTGATTTTCACATTTATTTCCATTAAAGCTTTCAATAATATACTTCGATTTTCACATTTACCAAGTATTTTAGCAAAACTTAAGGGTATAAACAATCTGAAGTCAAAAGAAAATTCCATGATTACTAAAAGAACATTTTTCTGTTATAGCTTTTCCTGTGAAAACTCAAATATTAAATTATATTCCTCATTTATAAACATGCAGCAGCTAACAATGTAGTTTGACCTTCACAACACACATACAAAAAAACTGAACCATCACTCTCAGCCTTCTTGTTGCACAAAAGGGTTTGGGATACTTTCCATCCCATCAACAGGACATATAAGTACAACTGAGGTTCCACGGCACACCACAAGTCCTAACATCCTTGTGTCATCTGTCAATTTATATGGATCATCTGGATCTCGTAAAACTTCTGTTGTGTTATCCAGCACTAAATTCAACAGTGGATCATAACCTTTGAGGACTCCAGCAGCCTCTCGACCCCCAGCAAACTTCACCCTTATATTCTTCTCTAAGTATTTTGAAAGGTCTAAAATACTCTCTTTTCTTTTTCTCTCCTCTTTATGATCACCTTGACCATGTGCTGCAGCCATTATTGGTTTCTTGCTGTTAATTCTATATACAGAAACACCTGAAAATTAAAAAAGCAGGATAAATATACATTATGGAACGTAAAAGCCATTAAAGATTTTAAAGAGAAGCATGATGGATTTCATTATACATCTTGTGCTGAAAGATAATAGTAAAATAGTAAACTAAATAATATCTGGCTGGTAGGAATCTATACCCTTACTGATATATTTTTAATGCTAACCTTGTCTAGAAAAAAGAAAATCCCTTTGTTTTGTTACATACTATGGGTAACATGCTAGTTTGTATATATGTGTGGTAAGAATACAAATATGTATATATGCATTTCAGAGCTTACAAAATCTTCTATATCATATAAATAAATTTGAAAAAGTTGTAGTATTATCTGACTAAAGCAGCTATAATATATAACATCTAGAAACCTAAATATTGCAGAATGTCACAAAATCATAAATCATTAATTTAAATAAAGGAGTAATACATTGTGGAATTCATAGTAATGAAACAGCTGACTTTATAGCCAAAAAAAGCAGTAAAACTGTGTCAAACTTATTTGAGCTACTAAGTTATCACCCTATCAAAAGATTTATATATATATATTAAAAAAATTAAACATAATATATTAAACACAAGGAAAACTATGGGAAAATTTATGCAACAGCACAACTAGAATCAATACCCAAAGAAAATCCTCTGTAGTAGCTTTCAGATTTCTAACAGGCCATGACTGTCAATACACATTTATTCAAGTATGGTATAGTAAGATCTTCTCTGTGTCCTTTCTGCACACTTAAAGAAGATATGCATGGAAACTACCTACTCCGATGCCCAATCTTTAGTCAAGATAACATCAAGGAGTGCAAGAGAGTGAATGGCTTCACTGTCAACTGCTTAACATTAGATACCAACCAACCATATTTGTATGATATACAATGTATATACCATTCATCATCTATAAGCGTTCTTGTTCCCATCTTGTCCTTGGTCTATCTGTCCTGTTTAAGTCATGATTAGATGACACTTAAGGCAATTTATTAACTTTTAAGCATATGTTGTACTTAAGTTGTCACTAAATGCACATTTAGTACACTAGCAAACCATCACTTGTACTCTAGATTGACTTGGAACTCTTTGGAATCTGAAGAAAAGTCATATAAACCATGCAGAGGATCATTTCTTATGATCCCAACTAAAAGCAGCAATTCTTAGGGACTGCCAGTGCTGATACATGTTAAGATTGCTATTACTACTGAATTATACTTCCAATTTGTAAGTCTTCTAGCATTTAACTTGAAAGAAACTGCTTTAATTTTGGATTTACTTTGGCATCAGCTGCTAAAGGAGAGTGGAAGTTATAGTCTGTAGGACTTTATGCCCCAAAGCAGCATTTCAAAGATTGCACAGCAGAAAATTAAATGTAAATGCTTGATTACAAGAAATTCAAATGGAGAAATTAATCTCACAGCAGACATTTCTTCGAGATGTTCTTTACTATTGCATAAATGACAAGAGGTCATATTTCTTGTGTAAGCATACACTTTTCATCATTTTCACACACACGCATATTTATGGTTTCACTTTACGATGTATGAATAACATAAGGCTATCTACCCCCTGCAGTGTTCTTCACTCCTTTGTGCTTCTAAATCAATTTTTAGCAAGCAAAAAGTATTGGTCACACTATCAACACAGTTTCTTGTTATCCTTAACCATAACTTTCTTCCTCTCAACAAAATGTAGTTATGGTTACGATGTTACAGAATAATAAATGGTGCGTAGCCGGTGGCTTTAACAAGTGGTTCAGCTTCAAACAGAAGTTACAGAATAGCCTTGATTGAAACAGTAATAAGAGCATTTAAAAAGAAAACAACAAGATACCAATTGCATAAATTAAAGGAGTATCATTCTGACTATGCCACTAACAATGTACACTGTCAACAATTTCAATGCCTTTAGATAAATTGTGAGATTTACTTTTAAGAAAACAATATAGAAACTACTTTAGCAGCATAAGGGAATCAATTAGCATGCATAACTATTGTAAAACATCATCTTTTGTCAGCTTAAGGTTTCACAAAGGTCATTAATGTGGTGAGGGCTGATTCTCACACAATGCCAATATGAGCCATCTATACTCTGTTTCATATAACCTTGCCCCACTGACATGTATCACTCCGCGTTAAACTACCTTCCCCCTCGCCCTAATTGGCTAGTGCTTTCGTACCATAGGCCATAGGCGGTGCCTTTCCGTCACATTTAAACCTGCAGGAAACGTCATAATAATTGCCGGGAAGATAAATAAAATCATACAAATAAGGATATGAAGGCATGCAAAAATACAAGTTTATAATGAAACTGAGCAAGTTGAAACTGAATGACTGAGTAATGTAACTGAAACAAGTTTATAATGAAAGGCCTTCAGCCTTTTCCACTGGATATTTTAAACCAGCACACATAGCTTTCAAAAATGCTTGCCTTTCAGTCTTAAAAGTCGTGTCACGCCATACCTTACTTTTCGTGTGTTCTTCATTCTCCCACGTCTCGTCAAGGTAGTATATTTTGCAACTTGTATCTCGGTACAGTCTGACTGTCCTTAAATAACATCTTCGCCACACAGCAACATCGCCTCTGTTTTTTAGCACATTTTTCTTGCCTCTTTTTTTCATTCACAAACCCCAGCTATATAAGCAATTTGCTGAAATTTGATGAATCTGCATCCTCATTTACAGCAAACGAAATGTTATTTATGTTAGGGAGTTCGTTTCTAAAGAAAAAACTATACCTACACATGACGACGCACAGCACTTTTCACGTATTTTCTCCAAGCACGCGCTTTTGCTTATTCCTGCTTTTGCCTGGAGTGTTAAGTTTTCCTGTTTTCTTGATGTTCCTACGGATCTAACACTCACACCTGTAACTTCAGAGCACAGCTGTTCGACTTCTCTCACTAATAAAGACGGATTCTTCTCTATGAGTGCACTAAACACATGCAACACAATTCTTTTTTTGCCTGTTTGTAAAGATTTACCCTTGCGATACTCCAGCGAAAAACTGGCGGTAGACTCTGCCATTATTCATATAAGTACACGCGCAATCAACGATCAATAAAATAACTTAGCTTTCGCACTAGGCACAACAACCTTCGAATGACGAATCCAGTTCAAAACAAGGTCAGTGATAAAAGTCATATAAACAAATATGTCACCACTACCACTGAAGCACGTGCTATCGTATCTTGTGCTTGAGAGCTAAGGAACCTCCTCTTTACTTCGTTTAAGAATTAACATGCATTTCAGATAAATCATCTCTGTTGCGTGATATATTTAATTAAAACAGTTACGAAAATATAAATTTGAAAATTCTCTTCCAACATATAAAGATATATCACCATGTTAAATAACGAACTAATTTTTACTGCACGACTGTCTTTACCACAATAGCAGCCAATGAGATGTGATTAGGTCACGTGACCGGTAAGAGAAACTGGGCAAGCTTACGTGAAACAAGGATTAGTATAAGATGTTTCATCCAAAACCCAAATGACCGACACGTGGCACATGTCACCTGCCTTTTATAACCAGATAGAAGGAAAAAAAGAAAGGCCTATTTCACACTACGGGGGCTCTTCTTGCCAGCCCTGTTTTAAATAATAATGGCATAATGTAAAGTAGGATTTAATGTGATCTATCTGGCAGTATGTTTAAGTAAGCTCATTGCAAAGAACAGCTAAAGATCTGAAGTTCTCTAACACTTTTGTTTCACTTACTTCCTTATATTTAATTCAGCTGGATTCAGGTTCATTCAAATTATTGTCACAAAATTGTTTTAGCATATTCCTTTATAATTAAATGCTATTTAAATTAAATTAAATTTTCTTTAAAGGTTCGGTAGTTACTCTATATTTTATGTGATATAAAGTATCAACACACAACATATTTCTTTATATCTTTTTCAATGTCAAAAAATTTAATATTATATGATCTATTCAAATTAAAATGCTTTTACTTTTTTATTTTTTGTTGCATGAATCAACAAAGGTTTCATTTTGAATCCTAATATAAAGCTTTTGATGCTTCTGGTTCACTGAAAATGAACCTTAAATCTGTCCACTGTGCTAAGTGAGATATTCAAAGTAACTAATAAATACCCTTGGAAGGATCTAATTAAAATACCATGTTTTGGTTTGGAACTTACTGTAACAACATGCTTAAAGTGAATACAAAACTTGGCTATCCTGTAGAATAGTAGAAAGGCTGTTGCCAAGCTTGCATTTCAGAATTCCACATCAATATACTGCCAAATACTCCATATTAAGATATAATCAATAGAGGCAGATGCAATAGGACTAATGTGCCAACATCTCTCAGTAACCAATCTAGCCTTGATAGTGAAATCTATACATATGAAAGATTCCCTGCTTTGCAAAGAATGTACCATCACCTTATCTTATGAAATAGCACAAAAGCCTTAGAGACTACGACTAAATAGACCACTGCCTTCTACACAACAGTATTAATCATTAGTAAAAGAACAACAAGAGGAGACTACCTAAACATTGAATATTTTCTACCAGACAGTTGTCAAAAATATTCCTATTATTTTGGTTACACAGTATTGGTATTATAAGTATGTGCCTGCTTCTTCGACCGGCAAAGCTACACCCACTTAGGCTAGATTCTAGCAGCTATTCTACAGAACAGCCCAACTTACAGGTCACAAATCATTAGCCACTCTCAAGAAGCAAACATCTGGCGTTTATTAGTTTAATATTCACCATAAACACAATTTTAATACATATTTTAATGACTAGAGCTAGTCACACTTTTAATTTAATCAATTCCGGTAAATAATCACTTCAATGCTTAGAGGTTAAGTTGTTACCTATGTACTTACTAAGCTATTACTGCGGATTGTTGAGTTTTAAAATCAAAGTTTGACTCTGATCCGTTGCAACATCTATTTTATCTTAATTAACTGGTTTTGCTAAAGCTAAAGTACTCAATTAAACTGTTAAATTAAACTGAACCCTCAAAGATAACGTGCTTATTCAAAGTCACAGTTCAAAGTTAGACAACATTGAGGCTTAAATTTCAACTATTACCAACCCTACAAACTACTACCAACCAATGCTCCTGAATACACAGAGTTTCACAGAGCACAGATGCCACAGAAACAATTTTGTATTCTGTTTAAAGTAGCTGTCACAAGATGGCAGGCGTACACTAATGATCAAGTGCGCCACCTGGGAAACGACCTGTGAAGCATTATTATGTTTTCTGTTTCTTTCTCTTTTTTTTTTTCCAAAACATTATAATATATGCCTTTTTTTTCGTTGTCATTCGTATCCAACATATAATTCACAAAGTACGCTATATCTTGACATTTTACAGAAAGCTCTTGGGGAAATATTCTATCAGCCAAACGTTTACATAAAACGTCATATGTGGGCTTTTAAATTGGTTATCTATTTGTTTTGCGAGATGAAATTCATTCTACTTGTAATGATAAATTACTTTTTATTTCCGAAACGAACGCTTTATTATAATTTTGTTCTTGTTTTGGAACAAGAAATTATTCAACCACACGTAGGGTGAAATTTCCTCTACAAAATAGAAATGGAACGAACACTGATGTATGTATGTGAAGACGTTTGTATAAATTCATTCCTTCCGCTCATCTTATCATTTAGTCGGTTGTGTATTCCCAAAATACAGAATGCCAAAGAAATGTTTTAAGGTATGTACCACTGAAAATATCACTTTTTAATGTTTTCAGCCAATTTAGCTGAACATATATTTTTAGAGTTGTCTCATATCAACATTAGAGAGCTTACATTTATGTATTAGTTTCCGAGTTATTAAATTTTAAATCTGGATTAACTTTCACCCAATGCCAAATAAAGCACATAATAAATTTTAAAAAGTACATTCTTGTTTAATTGCATGCTATTTATCTGATTATCACGCACAATCGATGCTTAATTTTATTTTACTAGCCTTAGCTCAAAAGAAAGTAATTTTGAGACTGTCATTTGATTTCTAGTTTTTCTTAAAAGTTTAATGTTGTATAAATACAGATATTTCTAATAGAAAAGGTTAAAAATCATTTTGAAGTTCTGGCTCATGGAATAATTTGCGAGATTTTATTAAATGTCAGGGGTGCATTTCCTTAATAATTCATAGTGAGCATAATAATACATTCTCCCTAATCCATGATCTTGAAGCTTTAATATTAAACAGCTTATATAATTTCGTATGTAGATATACATAATTTATTGGTGTTTTGGGAATAATGTTTTTATTATCCTCAATGGTAAAATGTGGACAAACCTCAGTATTACTCTATCCATTTCATTCTCAACTAAGACCTGAGTTTTTAAAAGGAGCCCAAATACCTCAAAAGAAAGGCTTGTTTTCCTCTTTCTTTTTGTCATACTTTCTTCTTGTTTTTTTTTTTTTTTTTTTTTAATATTCTGAAGCTATGTAACTACTGCATTGTTATTCCGTAAACAATACAAATAATAATCAGCACTAATTAAAAAAACATGGTTGTTCATATATTCAGAGCTAAATTTAAGCCTTATGCACTGACGGAATTGACAGAACACCTACTATATATTAAAGTTTCTATGATAGAGGTTATGCACTAAAAGCGAAACCTGTTTTCCTCTTTTCATAGTTTACACTATGCTAAAGTCAACTTCGGTGTCTTGAAGTCTTCTGTTGACAACAACTGAAAAGCTCAATTACATAAAGGTTCAAAACTTCCCCACTTTTAATCAACAGATACCTGGTATAACAAAAATAAATGTTATCTATAACATTATATATATATAGCAGTTTGAAATTCAACAAATTAGTGTAAAGCAGTTTAAGATGTGACATTTATGTGCATGAGCTTGAGGTGACTAATAGAAATTTTACCGAGTTCAGGTAGAAGTGAAACAGAAGTCAAAAGTGCTATGTAGGAACGAACAATAGCATGAACTAAAATAATATGACATTTGCATATGTCGTGCAATGCGAACTTGCCATAAAGCTCCGTGACCACTACACCCTCTGCTCACTTGTTTTTACTCTCTCTGAAAATGACTGCCGTAAATCTGCCGGCATTTTCTAGTAAGGAATGCTGCATGACATTGAGATAACCGGAGGCTAAGGGGAGCTCTGATACATATATTGAAATGTAAAGCTCTATTTTGGAACTGCATTAGTAATTTCTGACTGATTTAGGTCCATACTACGATCAGAATTATGCCGTAACACGCAAGGGAATAAATTCTCTAGTTTCTGTGCACCATGCTAGATGCAATTATTTGTACCTACGTTGCTGACATTGAAGAGACTCTACAGTGAACACCAGAAATTACTCCTCGATAGTGATAATAATAATAATAATAATAATAATAATAATAATAATAATAATAATAATAATAATAATAATAATAATAATAATAATAATAATAATAATAATAATAATAATAATAATAATAATAATAATAATAATAATAATAATAATAATAATAATAATAATAATAATAATAATAATAATAATAATAATAATAATAATAATAATAATAATAATAATAATAATAATAATAATAATAATAATAATAATAATAATAATAATAATAATAATAATAATAATAATAATAATAATAATAATAATAATAATAATAATAATAATAATAATAATAATAATAATAATAATAATAATAATAATAATAATAATAATAATAATAATAATAATAATAATAATAATAATAATAATAATAATAATAATAATAATAATAATAATAATAATAATAATAATAATAATAATAATAATAATAATAATAATAATAATAATAATAATAATAATAATAATAATAATAATAATAATAATAATAATAATAATAATAATAATAATAATAATAATAATAATAATAATAATAATAATAATAATAATAATAATAATAATAATAATAATAATAATAATAATAATAATAATAATAATAAAATAATAATTAATAATAATTAATTATAATGATTAAGTCGCCATTAAGGTAGTTGTCTCATGTATTTATGACAACTCCTAGTGGTTTACCGGGATAAACACAAGTCATTTGGTGAATTTAATGTCATGTTGGCACGTTGGCCATAGTAGGTCAATGGTTTAGAGCGGCTGGACGGAGACCAGGAGATCCATGGTTCAAATCCCGGCTAAGACATTGAATTTTTCAGTCTGGCTCTACCCTTTCATAGTGCGTCTTACACACGACTAGTGTGAAAGAACAATTAATTTCCGGTATGGAATAATGCCTGTAACTCTGCTATGACAACTCTATGAAGTGATATCTTTTAGAAAAGCTCTAAAATACCAACTATGATTACAAATAATTGTGTTTATTTTTTTCGTTAAATGGCAACATTTCTTTTTTCTACACTCCTCCATTACTCAAGTCTCAGAACGTACAAACAAATACCCTTCCAAACCGTAATTTAAATGTATTAGGATCTTACTATAAGTGTACTGAGCAAAAGAAAACGCATCATTTCTTCAAATTAAGGGTTTTTTAAATTAAAAAATACGGTAAGCTACTTCAATATGTGGCTGTACTTGGACAATAATGGACAAAGGACAACAATGCTTACCTCATTGCAAAATCGTCCTGAAAAGTCATGGCACAACTTACAGAAAGACAACGAATTTAAATATTAATTATGATCGGTATAGCAAATTTCACATTGATGGCAACTTAAATTCTGAAATGTATGTAAGCTTTCTAGAAAATGAAATAATTCCTGCTTGTGTTACTTTATTCCCTGAAGAAGGAGCTGGAAGAATTCAAAATTGATATCTTATTCCAGCCTATAGTAACATTAGATAATAAAACATCAGTGGTAATTAAAGAAAGAGTAGCAAGTGGTAACAGATGCTTGTATGCCTTTCAGAATATGTTTAAATCAAGGAATGTCAGTAGAAATAGTAAAATTAAAATATAGACAACTGCACTGAGACCAATAGTAATGTATGGTTCAGAAAGTTGGGTGTTGACAACCAGAGAAGAACAATGGTTATTACAGTGGGAAAGGAAGATTTTGAGAAATATATTTGGAGTGATAAGGGACTTGGACGAATGGAGAATGCGGACTAACTTGGAGTTACAGTGCCTATTTGGACAACCAAATATAGTAGCGAAAATTAAACAAGGAAGAATAAGGTGGACTGGCCATGTGCAGAGAATGCCGGAAACCAGTGTAGTTAAAAAGATATTCATGGGAAAGCTGGATGGCAGAAGGAGAAGAGGAAGACCCAGGAAAAGATCGGTAGATGATGTAGAAAATCACTTGAGAAAGTTGGGGTTAAAGGCTGGAGAAGAAAAGCAGAAGACCGAGTAGTATGGAAGAGGGTGGTTAGGGAGGCCAAGGGTTTACATGGCCTGTAGTGCCAACTATCATCATCATCATCATCATCATCATCATCATCATCATCATCATCATCATCATCATCATCATCATCATCATCATCATCATCATCATCATCATCATCATCATCATCATCATCATCATCATCATCATCATCATCATCATCATCATCATCATCATCATCATCATCATCATCATCATCATCATCATCATCATCATCATCATCATCATCATCATCATCATCATCATCATCATCATCATCATCATCATCTTATTCCAGCAAAATGGTTCCCCTGCACATTGTGGAAGGCAGGTGGTGAATTGCACCTAAATCATGAATTTCCAGGAAGATAGATTAGCAGAAGAGGTAGTATTGAATGACCGCCAAGATCTCCTGACCCGAAGCGTCCGATATGACGTAACGTTGGAGGACTAAAATTACAAACAAAAACAAACATTTTTAACCTGAACACATTAGACGTGTTCTTGTGGGGATATTTGAAGAGGAGGATTTACAGTGACCGACCAAGAGATCTTGAAGAGTTAAAGAGAAGAATTGGGCAAGAAATGCAACTGATCAGGCGAGCGGTGTTGCTGGAAATATTAACTAACTACAAAGACAGACTTTGGCATTGTTTGGTAGTAAATGGAGGCCATTCTGAACAATTTTTGAATCGAACTCATCATGTGTTACAACACAGCACCACTAATTTTGTTATGATTAAGTTTTCTTGGTGTAAATGTCATGTGCTGTAATACGTCCTAATACTTCTTCTTTCTCTAACTCCTTTTAGCTGTTAAGCGTGTAGTACAAGCCTTTTCTACCCATTCCCTCCACTTTTCTCGGTCCATTATCATTCTCTTCATATCTGTCATGGTTTTCCCTCTATCCTTCCCCAACTTCTCAATGTATTCCTGATACAACATGCGTGGCCTTCCCCTAATTTTTTACCTTCTGGTCTTGCTTCTAAATATTGTTTGGGTTTTCTTTCTTCTGACATACGGAGTACGTGTCCATACCATTTAAGTTGTCTTTTTTTTTTCAATATTTCTTTAACGGAGTGTGTACCCAACTCTTCCCTTATTGTTACATTTCTAATCATATCAGTTCTTGTCTTCCCCACAGCTCGTCTTAAATATCTCATTTCCATAGCTGTTATTTTGCTATCTTGTTTCTGTAGGAGAGTCCAGCTCTCTGCTCCATATAATAGAATTGGTAGTATTATTGTTTTAAATACTATAATTTTTGTATCTTTCGTTATTTCCTTTTTTCCCACAATAGTATTATTAACCTGATAGTAGACCGAATTGGCCTTTGTTATTCTGTTTAAAATTACCTGCTCTATTTTTCCATCCTTATTTATAATTGTACCCAGGTATTCATAACTGTCTACCTGTTCTAGGATTTCATCATTACATTTAATTTTAACTTCTTCTCCTTCTTCTTTCCTTCCTATATACATGGTTTTACTTTTGGGTATGTTTAATTCTAAAACTTTTCTAGTTAATTCTTCTTTCCATTCATTTAGTGCTAATTGTAAATTATTATTACTACTTGCTATTTATATGATGTCATCAGCATATATCAACGACTGTGCCCAAACTAGTCTTAAATTTCTATATCTTATCATAGTTCTTGCTGTTCTTCTTTTGCAAATTTTCCATATTTCATCCATCAAAATAATAAATAAGAGTGGGCTGAGACTATCTCCTTGTTTAACTCCTCTATTCATCAGAAATGGTTCTGATTCTTGTCCATCTAATCTTATTATCCCTTTTGATTCTTGTTAAACTGATTGTATTGCTTCAATAAAATTCATAACGTCCTAATACATTTAAATTAAAGTTCAAAAAACATCTATCTCTACATTCCTAGACCTGAGGGTGAAAAGAAAGTTGCCATTAAAAAGTCATGCCCTATTCACAATCATATTAATATGAAAATACGTATGTATCTTACAGCTTTTCTAAACAATGTCATTTCAGAAAACTATAACAACAAAGTTACAAGCACAGTTCTATACTTTTTCTCATCCCGTATAATAAAATATTAAATTTATATCCGTTTGATTTCCATATTCAGTTTTTCCGTTACTTCCAAATCTTGCCAACATTACAATCCAAATCTTAATTTATTTACATCATTTTTGAAGTCTTTGAATGTGCCGTTATTTAATATATAACAAAGTTTCGAAATATGCATTCCCAAAACTTATTGTTTTAATATTTTTCAAATAGCACAATTTTAATATGAATTTGATTGTATTGCATGGCAAATTATAACGTTTACAAGATTAGTAAGAATAGCGATGAATGATACAACAATATTATTTTGGAGAAGTAAGTTACTACTTTATTTCGTTTGAAAATAAACGCACATAGTTCTCGAGATCATAACGTAGATTTTATCTTGGTGCACGTTTAGATTTAAATACTCCTGCCTAAGGTCAGTGCTGAGAAAATAATTTAGCGTCGAGATGTCGTGCTGTTCTAGAGCAGTAACTTCACTAAGGCACGATTTGGTTTATTATGTTGTCCCCTCAGTCGTTCTGCGAAACATGGAGAAATATATGTCAAGAGGTAGAAGCAAAAACTGGTACGAAGATAAAGCCAACATCTGCGCAGTGCTTTAATAGCCATTTGGCTGTTCTAGTTTCTAGCCTTCGGGCTAAAAACGACAGCTATGAAAAGGAAGGAGGAAGCAGCCAATGAGTAGTTGGCAGCACTTACATATCTGCAGGTTTCGTAAACAACTACAACAATCTGAAAAAGTGACCAGGATAGATTAAACATGGTTAAAATGACTTTCGGAAACGCTCCTGACAACTGACATTTATTGCTAGAAATGGTAGTAAGCTTAATTAGTAGCTTAATAGGAACAATAACTTTTCATTAAATAGTGCAGGTACGTTTCGAGTAAAAAGTTTTGAGATCATTGGATCGATATTAGATTGCTAGCATCTGAGAGATCTCTGGTTCGATTACCGTAGACCGCCCACACTGACCTAAAATATTTTGTGTTTTTCCCTAGTCGGTAGGTGGTTTCTCATCTTCCACGATTTCCGTTCCATCCCCTTCCATTCATTCTGCATCCTTTTCTTCTTTGAGGAGAGCTTCTAGATTCCGTTGTCCGCGTTTGAATTTTGATAATTTGAAGCCAACTGCTTAGAATTCCTGTGCCTGGTTATACGAGAGCTGTTCAATAAAGAATGATCACATTTTTTTGACAACATATCTTAACTCATCCTCATACCTGAATGCGATGCACTTGTCCAAGCGTTTCTGCCAGTCTTCAAAGACATGCTGGAAACCATTTTTAAGAGATCCTTCAAAATCGCCTCCGGAGCCTTCACCACTGCTTCTGATGACGGATAATGCATCCCACGAAGGCGTTTCTTCAAGTTTGAGAATAGAAAAGAGTCACATGTAGCTAACTCCGGACTATAGGGAGGGTGAGGGATGCACTTCACGTTGATTCTTGCAAGATTTTCTGCAAAAACATTGGCAATATGCGGCCGCGCATTATCGTAGTGCAGCATCCAGCCTGCTTCACGGAAATGTGGTCTTTTGCGTCTGATATGGACTTGCAATGTTTTCAGGACATCCCTGTAGTATTGTCCAGTTACTGATGTGTGTGCAGGTACAACATGCTGATAAACCATTCCATGAATATCAAAGAATGAGATGACCATAACTTTCCCAGCAGCAGCAAGCACTTTTGGTTTTTTGGGGGGGGGGGGGTTTGGTGATGAAGGAGATTTCCACACTGATCTTTGCTGTTTACTCTCGGGATTGAAATGATGCAGCCAAGTTTCAGTAGCAGTGAAACTCCGGATCTTCCTTTAACATCAACTTTAACTGTATCAGACCTGTATGCGAATGTCCTTTTGTTTGGGAATCAACAGTCTTGGAATCCATCGCGCACAAATACGTCTCATGTATAGTGTTTCTGTCACCAACGTGTGGGTGAAATGTTAAGTATTTCAGAAAGTAATGTTAAGATAATTCGTCGATCCTCTGTCACAATGGCAGCAGCAGTGTTAACGTGTTCTTCAGTAAGAGCAGTAACTGGAGCCCTGGGTCCACCTTCCTTTGAAATTGATTGTTTCTCCTCTTTAAACATTTTAAACCACCTTCGAGCTGTGGTGTAGGGAAGAACAGAGTCTCCACAGGCCTCCTGTAACATTATATAGGAGTTAACTGAAGATTTGTTCAGAATTTCAAAGCCGCATATTGTTCCTCGTGTGTTATCTCCATTGCAGTGGTAGGCGATACTGAACATATCTGAACTTGCCTGTTCTCACAGGTGGGAACCAGGAGTACCAACAATGAAACTACTACGGTATGTTTGTTTCACATTAAGGGGGGGCGTACGAGAAAATGTTAAAAAAATCTAATTTTGTATTGTTTTGTAAAATAGTGTATAGTATTAGCTATCAAACACCAAAATATTACGACTGTACGTGGTCTGTATGTACCTTTAAAAAATTAAATGCCCTAGTGTTGCATAGTAGCATAGTAGCAACACATAGTCTTCCATCAGCTGTCTTGAAATCTATATAGCCCACCTACGAATTCTTAGCACACCCAGACTTGCAGCACACCCGGACACCCAGATCTAAAAATATGTCTCTATGGAGAGACACAAAACCAAATTGAAAGCCTCGACAGTGTGATAATGAAAATGTGTCCCAAAACATCATTTGTCTTCCATAGTTGTGAAAACTGCTACATTTCATGCTGCAATAGTGTTTAATGGTGGGAATGTTGGCAGAAAGAAAGTTATGCTTCAGTTAGGGTATCAACCTGGTGTGTTTATGGAAACAATTTTGCAGAGTATCGACAAAATTAATGCAGAAAGAAGCAAGATAGAAGAGGAATTTAAAAAGAAAGGCTGAAGAAGACCTGAATGAGGATACAGACTATGGATATGGGAAGTTCTGACTTAAAATTAAAAGGCAAACTGAATAATACTTATTTTATTTTTAACTGCCTTTCCCCGTAACTTGCATTTTCTACAACTTCAACCCATTTTTCTCTCAAACTACTTCATCTACAGTGATGCAATTTAGCACGCAGCTTTCTTATGCCACAATGAACATTTTGTTGGTTCTAGAATTTAAGATTAAGCTCCAGATGAAATGCGATGATACAAAATATATGAAATTATTTTAATTTTTAAGGGATGCATATGATTAACATTTTTTTTTTTAAATTCTGTACAGCTTCAATAATAAATCTAAATCCAAAAAATTCATTTTTAGTGTGTTTTAAATTAATATACCAAATTTCAGAAGGATAGCATATGTGAATTTTGAAAAAAATGGGCTTAAGTTTGTAAATATCTCTGCATACAGAAAAAATATGTAGCATTAGTTATAAACAATGGAAAATTATGAAAAAAATTGTGCAAATTAAGTGTATTATGTTAAATGAGTATACTAAGTTGCACTTCTCTAACTTGAAAATTTTGGATGTTATGGCTATGTATGTAAGGCCCTGAATATTTGTATACGTCCCCCCTTAAGCTAAGGGAATACCATAAGATTGAATTTTAGTGAGAACAATTTTGTCCGAAAAAAATTATGATCATTCTTTATTGAACAGATCTCGTATGTTCCATCTTTTTCACTCTTCTTTCGAAGGTTAAAATCAATCATTGTATTTTCATTCTCAGTGTACATTGAATGTACCTTAAGTGAAGAGCCAGTCATTGAAACTTGTAGAACTATTTTCATAAATTTGGTTCCGAAATATTAGTTGCGGTGGAGGTATTTTATTTTGCAAATTTTGCGAACTGAAAGTCACAATCGAGAAGGGTTTCACAGTGCAACAGCATTTTATTAGCATATATTATTGATTTAAGTGATTCTGATGCATAATATATGAATATTATAGAAAAAATCCTCATATCGGCCTTGCTTGTGATGACAAACTCATATTTTGAGTTTTATTCGTCATATTTTAGTGGATTTTTTAATCGGCCATAACTAAACGAAAATGTCCTAAATTTAAGTCATAGAAGTCCATCCTTCATTAGAGCTTCTCAGCTGTCATTACATCCTTACCTATAACACGATTGAAAGCAACCTGTTGCTACTTTTCCTTCAGTTCTCAAAGAAAGGGAACTGACAATACTTTTAAGAAATCCAGAAAGAAAAAGTATTGTAAAGATCAACTGTAACTGGCATGTGAAAACGTGAAAACGTGAGTGACAGGTTAAGTAAATATCCTGAAAAAAAAAAAAAAAAAAAATAATAATAATAATAATAATAATAATAATAATAATAATAATAATAATAATAATAATAATAATAATAATAATAATAATAATAATAATAATAATAATAATAATAATGATAATAATAATAATAATAATAATAATAATAATAATAATAATAATGATAATAATAATAATAATAATAATAATAATAATAATGATAATGATAATAATAATAATAATAATAATAATAATAATAATAATAATAATAATAATAATAATAATAATAATAATAATAATAATAATAATAATAATAATAATAATAATAATAATAATAATAGTAATGATAATGATAATGATAATAATGATAATGATAATGATAATAATAATAATAATAATAATAATAATAATAATAATAATAATAATAATAATAATAATAATAATAATAATAATAATAATAATAATAATAATAATAATAATAATAATAATAATAATAATAATAATAATAATAATAATAATAATAATAATAATAATAATAATAATAATAATAATAATAATAATAATAATAATAATAATAATAATAATAATAATAATAATAATAATAATAATAATAATAATAATAATAATAATAATAATAATAATAATAATAATAATAATAATAATAATAATAATAATAATAATAATAATAATAATAATAATAATAATAATAATAATAATAATAATAATAATAATAATAATAATAATAATAATAATAATAATAATAATAATAATAATAATAATAATAATAATAATAATAATAATAATAATAATAATAATAATAATAATAATAATAATAATAATAATAATAATAATAATAATAATAATAATAATGATAACTTTGTTCTGTTTGTAATGTTGTCGATGTATATTTCACATATTTAAGAAAGTAATGTTAAAATTAATCATTTGAAACATTGACCTGATATTTTAAGTGAAATATTTAAGATAAAGTATGAACGTAAGAAGTATATGCCAGCAGAGCTTTTCTGTCCAGACCACAATTTTTCAAATTTTCCTCTTCAGAGCTTTAAGATTGTCATGGGGCTTTGGAAGAGATGTTTCATGTGTCTCTATGAAATATTATCATACCATGGAATGCCTTCATTTATAATCGTGCTCACCGAAAACTGATATACAGCGCAGATGGTGTTTTTGTTGGTACTGAGTTCTTGTGTAGTCCATTTTGTAATTAGGCTGATATTGTAAGTGTTATATCCAGCGCCTTTTACGAGATTTACTTTACTTGGGGAAGATTTTCTGATGCCTCTGATTGGTTAAAATTAAATAAGAATTCATTCCAACAGGTTTAAATATATAATTTAAATGTATTTAAATATATAATAGTAAACCTTTCTGAAATAGTCACCCAATTATCGGAAGCGCGACCAACTGGCGGCTAGGTGAGGGCCGGGAGGCATTCGGAAACGCCCACCCATTTATCTTATAGCGCTAACGAAGGGATGGTTGGAAAAACATCACTGGCCATCTCTTTCCCCTCCCCCTGCCGTCTAGAACCTTCGGGTTGATTCACTGAAATGCGAGACTTCCAGAAACAGCAATATTGCTATAAAAAGGGGCTGCAGTTGGCCAGTCAGTTCAGTTCTTGGCGAACAGTCGTGAGGAGCGCCGAGTGAGTGGACGGACTGGAAGAAGGTGTACGTGTATTCGAGGAGTTGTACGTAACTGTGAGCGTGCAATGGACCTGTGACAGACGAATTGGTGAATTGTAATTGTGTGCGCTAAGTAATTCTATGTAATCGGCAAGTGTTTCAACTGTAATTCGGTGGAAATAAAGAACATTTTGAGTTTGTGCAGTTGGACTTCTAATTTCGCGAACCCACAAAGTCACAATATTTAATGTGATAATTACTTTATACATATACTTAATATATAGCTTAGTGATTTCTTCATCCATTTCTGAGAGAATCTGAACCATCGTAAAATTTTCAAACTAAGGGAAAGTTTGACATTGTTTTTAAGTTCCATGAATATTTTTGCCTTAAATTTCCTTTGAAAATGTCTGGTGAATGAAGTCTGAGTGAGTGAGTGAGTGAGTGAGTGATGTTTTAGGGCCCGTTGACTGCGAGGCCATTTGTGCCCGAAGAAGTTTCAAGTTCATAAGGTATGACTTCCTGAATTATGGGTATACTGTTTATGGAACAAGCACCATAGTTAAATAGGATTATTACTATTATTCGTTATGTGTTCATTTATTATTTGAATATTGAGTGGAATACTTCCTCCAAGTGAGTTAAAAGTTAACAAACTGCTGGTAAATTCGTGAATATAAACACAAAAGTGACACCTGACAAACTTTCTATTCTTTTTTTATTTGTAATTCACGTCCTCCAACGTTAAATCATATCGGACGATCGATGAAATGGATGAAATTATGCTCAAATGAGCCAAGGGTCCATAGAGCTTAGAGTTGCTCGTCATTTGTGTTCGAGGATAAAGGAAACCCCGGAAAATACATTATCTAAGTAACTCACCCTGACCGAGTTTCGAACTCGGTAGCTCTTGAATGTGAGGCAGACGCGCTACTATCCACGCTACCAAGGCGAGCTCTTTCTATTTTATAAAATAGTTGACCTTAGAGGTCAATACTGGAGGTGAATTTCACTATCTGCCATGCATTTCTCGATTAAAGACATAAGTGACAAATAAAGCGGTAAAAAATGAATCTATACTTACAAAGTAATATATTTGTGCTGTAAAATGTCATAGTGTATGTATTAGTGTACAAGGTAACTGTAGTTTGGTTAATTGTGCCATATCGCGTGTCTTGTCAATAAACGTAATGTTGTACAAGCAAGATTATGCAAGTTGTAATAGGTAACGCCCGCTTGCAGATTACGAGCTTGTATCTAAGATGAGTTTATTTCAAGATAACAAATTGCTCTCCGTGCACACAGGTTTGTGTTATACTATTTTACTGTCTTCTAAGTTTAAATGACAACCACTTCTCTTAACATGTTTTGTTGCGCTCCTTGCAACTCGCTAATGCATATACAAGGATCCTATATATAATTACACAGCTCCTTTACACGCTTACATGATCTTTCAGTTTATTCCTACTTTTCTGCTAGCTAACTCAAATGGATGACGTAATTGCTAGCTTCAGGATCATGTATTGAAGCCTTGATATGAGACAATGGGTCTCTGTGAGTGTAACAGCGATATGTGTCACCGGGTGCCAAGCTTGGCTCCACCACTACCCTCCTCGTTTGCTGTTAGCAACACTCAAGTCTTCTACCAATGGTGATACAATTACGAGATACATTCCATAATAGTGGTCGAACTTTCAGCGAAGAATGAAAAATGTTTTCTCTCATGTATTTTTTTAACATACAAAGATGTATACCATATTTTATATATAGAATAGTTATCACATGGACAAAAAGGGATAAACTTTGCATTTAATTAATTGTATAAAACGTTTATATAAAGATACAAGAATAGTAATAAATATAAATTGAATAAAAACCGAAGAAATTAAGACGAATCAGGGGGTAAGACAAGGATGCAGCCTGTCTCCAGAACTTTTCAATACATATTTAGAGGATTTGATTAAGAAATAGAAGCAAGAAATCACCTCAGGAATAAAAGTAGGTAAAACATATTTATAAATATTTTATATTATGCAGATGATGTGGTTATTCAGACTAGTGAAGAAAATCTACAATGAGTGGTATTTAAATTGCATACAATAAGTAAAGCATATAATTTAAAAATATCACAAGAGTAAACTAAAGTAATGGCACACCACGGGAAATATCCTGTTCGTACAAAGTTAAGTGCAAAAGGAACGTTTGACAAAGGTTTCCCATTTTAAATACTTGGGCTGCAATATAACTGATTATAATCGAAATTAAATAAAATTTGGATCAAATCTACAAATATTTTAAATTTTAAAATAATTAACAAAATTAAGTAAAACTAGTTGGAGAATATAATGGATATGGAATACAAAATTAACATAAAGTTAGTAAATTCCAACAAATTTTTGGTACAATAAAGAAAACAACAGAATAAGTCGAGAAAGGAAACAAAATTGAAATTTTATAAGACGATGACAATTCCTGTTTTATTATAAGGAAGTGAATCTTGGATCCTCAGTCAGAGGGATCGAAGTAAGATACGGAGTGCTGAAATCAGGTTTCTGAGGAGAGTGAAAGGCTGTACAAGAAAATACCTTATTACGAATGCAGATATATGTGATGAATTAAAAATATTTGATTTAAACGAGAAGACTGAAGAAAATAGAAACAACTGGAAGTAACATATGGAATGAATGGACGAGGATAGAATACCCAAGATTGTGTGGAGCTACAAACCTCAAGGAAGGAGAGATGTTGATCGCTCGAGGAGATGGGATATGGAGTGAGGATGGAACATGAGCCTAATTCCAGGATTGTAGAAGAGGAATTATAACCAAACTCAAATTACCCCAATTATAAAATAATAAATAAGTAAATAGCCCATAAAATGCCCTAAAGGCAAGGACCTCTCACCCACTGATGGGGTCAGCTCGGCCATTTCTTAGAGGGTGAGCATATCCCTGAAAGATACCAGTTCTTTGTACTGGTTATCTATCCTTAATTAAAAGTAATATTATCTCTTGTTATCTATAGTACAATGTTTGTTTCTTAATTTTCTTCATTCCTCCCTAGCTTACTGTAAACTAATGTTTCTCTTAATATTTATTTACACACATATTTAGTTATACTTAGTATTAGTTGTATGGCTATATCTGTCACTATAGTAGAAATGACTGTTCATTTTCGCTTTCACTGTCACTTTCACTTGCTGCTACTACTTGCTTCCATTGAGGTCTGTCTTTTGCCGTCCTAATTCACTTTGTAGCCCATCCTTGAATTCTTGGGACCATCATAGCCTCGGACGTCCTCTGCTTCTCCTCCCTTGTCGCTCCTCCCATACTGTTATGCCCTATGCCCATCTGTCTAGACGCATTCTCACCACATGTCCTGCCCATTGTCATTGAATCTTCTTCGCTCTGGTGGCTACATCTTCTAGGCCACTTTTTCTTCGTTGCACTTCATTCTTCACTTTATCTTTTAGGCTGATGTTCAGGATCTTCCTTTCTATCTTCCGTTGGCATGTTTGTAGCGCTAGAGCCAGTTTCCTCGTTAGTGCCCATGTTTGCAACCGTATAGTAAGAATGGAATGATGCGGGTTGAAAATCCATCATTTAGAGACTGCATAAACTTAGAGCCATAACTACCAAATAATATTATCAAAATTGTAACTGTATAACAACTTTCTAAAAATTATGTGCAAGTCAGATAGGTGGTAGTCTGCTACGTAGCAAGCGGGAGACACGGGTTCGATTTTGGGTATCGGCGTGGGAATCTTCTCCTGCTAGGTATCCTGGTTCGGAGGACACTCAGCCTCGTTAGGTAGCTGAGGGAACAATAGACGCATTGATTGAAAATTGGAGGTTGCGAAGACCCCAAATACTGACCGGGAGGGACCGGGAGGGACTGGGATGCTGACCATGTCCCACCCTGAATTATTTATGATGCCTGTGGTAAGCAGAAGTGGAGGACGCAGCTGCCGGGCGGTACACTTTGGGAAAGGGCTATTATGCCGTGGGCCTACACACACACACACACACACACACACACACACACACACACACACACACACACACAC
The DNA here is from genome assembly GCA_030765055.1 of Mantis religiosa. Lineage (NCBI taxonomy): Eukaryota > Metazoa > Arthropoda > Insecta > Mantodea > Mantidae > Mantis > Mantis religiosa. The sequence goes on along the minus strand of CM060952.1, from coordinate 153,898,609 downwards.
ATACACACATACACACACACAAATTGACGTACCTTCCATACAAATGCTTTTCAATATAGCTAGTGAACCTATAATAGCACGGAGAGCAACTGTATTAATGTGGCCAATGCATTAATAAATTAATTATTCGCCCGCCTCGCTGTGCGTGGTGGTAGCATGTCTGCTTTACGTCAAGAGGTCCTGAGTTCGAATCTCGGTCAGGGTGGGAATGTAGGGTAACTCTAAGCTCCATGGACCCCGGGCTCATTTGAGCATCATTTCACCCATTCCCTTCATCGTCCGATATGACGTAAATTACAACAACAAACAAATTAATTATTTCATTTACAATTTCTTCAAAAGGATACAAAAAGCATGGGATAGTCCTCTGTGCTCCAAATCGAAAGCCGCTGTCAATTTAAGCAATCTTTTTCTAATTCACGGTTTAGATAGATAGTTTTATTCACCTTAGGAATATACAATATTCATGGCTTCGTCAAATTTGTACCCATAAGAATAATACATTTCTTATGAGTAATACAATTATGAATAATACAATAGTAATTAAATAATACAATAGTAGTTAAATAATACAATAGTGATTAAAGTAATGCAGTAATAATTAACAGAATAATAATATAAATAGTAATTAAGAATAATGCAACTTAGGTCACATAATAGTTTAATGTATTACATTTTTAAGAACTAGGCTGTAAGAGACATAATTTTTACCAAAAAAATCAATATTTACTTTATTATTTAATTTTATTTCTTATAAACTCATCTGTTGTCTGTGACATTACTTTTAGTAGGATTTTTTCACAGCTTTTCTGAATATTACAAGTATCACCTCCGAAGTTGCACAGGTATTCATTCACAAACATCATTTTAGGAAGCATTGATATGTTGATCATGTTTTAAGTATTCTTCCACTGAATAATAGCAACCTTCTCTTAAAATGTTTTTACAGTCAGTTTAAACCTTTTTTTTCCGATGTTATACTTTTAATGCCATCGGGTAGTTTGTTATATAATAATACTGCTTTATGTTCGAAGCTATGTGTGAATAAAGTTGTGTTGTGGCTTATAATGCGTAGATCTGATTTAATTCTTGTATTATGTGTATGTATCTGCGAATTTGTTTCAAATTGAGCAAATACAATTCTTGTCCTAACTAGAGCTTCATATATATACACACAGGGTAATGGAAGTACTTTTAGTAGTTTAAAATATGGTTTACAGCTGGTGGTGAAAGGAATATTTACTATATAACGAATAGCCCTTTTCTGCAGTCTAAATATTTTTGATGCATCTTTAGCATTTCCCCAGCTAAGTATACCATAAGACATTACAGAATGAAAATAGGCAAAATAAATAATTCTCAACACATTAGTGTTTACATACTCCCTCATTGATTTAATAGCGAATGTAATTCTGCTTAGTTTCGATTCTAGTTGCTGAATTTGTTTTTCCCATTGTAAATGTTCATCTAACCATATTCCTAGAAAATTGGTATTTGATTCATAGAGTAGTGATTTATTCCCAAAATATATACTTGGGAATTGAGCAGTGTTATTTAGTTTGTGGTGAAAGCCGATAGCTACTGATTTTTCTTCATTTATTTTTAGCTTATTTTTTAAAAACCAATTGACAATTTTTGTATTTTTTGTACTTAATACCATCATATCAAAGCAATAAGATATTTATTTACTGTAACAGCTGTTAAGTATTGCCCAGATTTGTTCATTATTCATAAAATATTCTAATCTATATCAATTTCTTCAATTTGATATAGATGTATGAGATATTTTGAGTTTGAGATATTTAATTTATGATTAATAAATAATAAAGAATAAGATTCTGTTTTGTGATTTAATGTAAACCTTACACTTTTACGGTAATTTCAAACTTTACAACATTAAGAAATATCACTCAGCCACTCCACCCTTCAACATGAAATCATCGAATACTTCTAAATTGCAATTTAAACTGATTGGAAAAGGGTAACTTATGAGCGTCGGATTACTGTAATTTATATGTAAATGTAAACCAAGTAAGTCATGGTAATCTTTCCGGAGCCTGAGCTCATAAGGTAAGCAGGTGGGTTGAGTTGTTTTACGTTGACATTATTAAAAACATGGCAGGTCTATTCGTTTAAAACGATACAAAATAAATTGCAAATTTACTTCCTTCATAAGTTTTATAGTGTTAAATGAATCTCACAATTTTATATATATATATATATTTAATTTAATTTACGTCCTCCAACGTTAAGATATCGGACGATGAATGAAACGGGTGAAATGATGCTCAAATGAGTACGGGGTTCGTGGAGCTTAGAGTAATCTGACATTCGTCTTTCAGGATAAGGGAAACCCTGGAAAAAAACTTATCCAGGTAGCTCACTCTGACCGAGATTCAAACTCGGGACCTCTTGAACGTGAGACAGACACGCTACCATCTACGCTACTGAGGCGGACAATCCCACAGTATGTAGGTACCTATGTTACATAAAAGAAACCTCAACCAATCAGACAAACATAAGGTTCGGAACAATGCAATAAAATAGATAATTATAGTCTATCTTTTTAACGTTTAGATATCTACCCGTGATAAAATATGTAGAGTAAATATACCAGCACACAAGTGCCAAAGAGAGCGCAATTGATTTTCCTAACATCTACTAAACTGGTTAAGGTAATGTACCTGTAAAAGCTGGAAAACCTCAAACAATACTTTTTGTTGTTTATACACCTTACTTTATTTTGGCACCTTTAATTCAGTAATATCGTCAATATTTATCATACTGTGTGGTCATAGAAGCTCTCCTAAATTCATTACTGTAATGCAGGTTCCAATATTAAATGAGTTTTTTTCTCAGAACAATTTTTCCATCAATTTTCATTCCTACTTAAAATGCTCCACATCCCAAAATATTTGACAGATTTACTTTTATAGATACTATCTTATAACCAGGGCAAGAACTTTAAGCACCGGATTTAATAAGTTTGCTACGCCGAGACCATAGAATTACGTTTCTTTAAAAAGAACTGAGAGTGAGAGGACGTCTGTAGAGCACGCCAAACCCAATTCCGACCTTGGGTACGCAGTCAGTCGACGACAACAAACAGAGGCTCTTGACTACTGTATGCCCACGACAAGAAGGCTAGAGGGGTATGAAGGGCAGAGAAACTTGAACTGTTTATCTGCACTGGTAGCGGATCTGTTTACTAGGAAATGAGTGTATGAGAGTGCATATGATTCACTCATGCTGCTAGATCTAATGTTTGTTGCAACGATTAGTATTATGTATAGGTGAGCTATATGACAGCACTTGTGTATTTTAAACGAATCTTCCATCCTTGTCATACTCGGAAAGCGAGCATACACCCCGAGGAGACAGCTAAAGTGATTACGTTACACATTCCTCTAGCTTGCCTTCTTGTCCTGGGCAATCAGTAAGTGCGTATATATATAACATGAGAAAGTCGCTAAGCTCATTCATTCTCTCTTTAGTGAACAGATACACAGCCCTATTGAAATAACTTTGTTTAAAGTTTAATTATAGTCACTAATTTTATTGCAATGTACAACTACGTACATTCGTAAATTCTCAAATTTGAAACTTGTTCTATTGTCTGACAAAATATTTTTGTATTGAGAGAATGTCCTCTCTACATCGCATTATGTGTTTGGAGCATACTTGAAACAGTTTATATATGAATCTGTGTTGCTGTTTAAACAATTTCGCACTTCACAAAGTTTCAAATATTGTGACTTTGTGGGTTCGTGAAATGAAAGTCCAATTACACCACTCAAAAATGTTCTTTATTTCCACCTTATTTCAATGTCACAATTACATAGAATTTCGTAATGTACACAATTACAATTTCGCCAGTTCGTCTGTTCACGTACACTGGGCGCTCCTTACACACTCTCGCCACGACAGACTCAACACAACTGCCGGTCGTCTCTCCTGTATTGATCGGCCGCCCGAAGTTTCTCGAGAATTCCTTTTTATGGAGGGGGAAAACATTCTCGATGCTTTGCGCTCCTTCGGGCGGCAGGAGGAGGGGTAAACGAAGACCCAGCCACCCCTGCGGTCTCCCCTCCCTCCACTGGCATTCATTTATTGATCGGCATCGTGGAGTTTGCCGCTTGGGTAACAATATGATGGACTTGTTTTTAAGAACACTTGAAGTTTTTGTTTAACACAATTACTATTAGTATCATCAGGGTCTTCGTTTAATTGTTCACAAACTTTTCCCTCTGCCCTTAAAGCAGCACACACCTCTCACCTCAGACCCTCCCTCGGAATGTGACTACATCAGGACAGCAGCGGATCGCGAGGTTTCATACGTCAGTGTCTCGCAACCTCGTTCCAATGTTTTGGTGTCCACAAAGTTCCTACCCTGCTTATAAGTAATGTCGTTGTTTAAGAAACATTATTATTTGAAATGTATTCTGACAAGAAATTAACTCATTTTCAAAGTATAGACCATTAGATTCTATGGTTTTGAACCAAAGCTCGAAAAAAAAAAAAGCTCAAAACTCATCGTGGGTTTATTATCCCACGATGGTACCTGTCTCTGATTTTTGATGGGAAGAATTCGATGAGAGCCACTTGAACTGCGTCAATGTTGTCAAAATTTCTTTCACGTAGAAAATGGACCATGGATTAAAAAGATGATCATCTGATGGTACGAGCTGTATGCTGGGTGTGGTAGCAGTTCGATTCCTCCCAGTTCCTGAACCTCTTCCGTGGCTGTTCCTGCAGTATGGGGTGTTGTATTGTCCTGTTGCAATAAAACTCTATTTTGGTTAACTAATGCTGGGTATCTCTATCTCAAAATTTCATTAACTCATTCTAGTTGTTGAGAATAAAGTTCCGCATCAATCGCCCACCCGTTTGGAAAAACTCTCAGCGAATCACATCTTCAAAATTCCACGAAACACACATTACTTTAGGAACGAACGATTATTTTTAACGATGACTTTGGCAGGTTGGCGGGCATCAAGCCACAGTTTCGAGGATCAAGATTTCGGGAGTATACCAATTTTTCATCACAAGTGACAATTCTGCCAACAAATCTATCATCCATGGGATTACGGATAAACTGATGACAGATATCCACTCTACTTTCAGCCTGTTGAGGTGTCAGTTCATGGGGTAAAAATCTACAGCTTCTGTATGATTTTCCAAGTGTCATAATATTGCGATGTATGCTGTCTTTTGATGTACTAAGTTCCTCTCAAAGCCTACGGGCACAGTTTTTGCGGATTTTCTCGCAAAACTTGGCGTGTATCCTCAATATTACATACTTAGATGTTCCAAAAGTAGTAAATCTTCAGTGTTTTCGTCTCCATTGTTGAAATGTTGGAACCGCATGAACGTTGTGCCACATGCTCACTAATGACACCTCCTTCCACTACATATTTCTTTGAGCTCAGGCAGCGGCTTTATAATCTTGATTCCAGTAGTGTTTAAGAACGACTCTTAAGCTTAAACTCTGTTATCTCCATTTTGTGATTGTTTCACAACTGAAGACTGATACATGTTGGTAGTGTACGCAGTACTAGCCATGCCATCCTGTAAATAACATTGTCAAACCAAAGGAACCCAATAAATCTTCCAAAACACCAATAAAGGAGAAACCTACATGACTTATGAGAGAGCCTAATACATCTCATTAAAACTTTATGAATAACTACTTAAAAGATTCACAGCAATTTGTGATAGGTATTTTATACTATCCTTTATTAAATATTTTCACAGCCTGACATTCATAATATCATATATCAGTATTGTTTTATTTTCTAGTATAGCTCATTTTCTTCAATTTGGAAAAAAACTTCAATGGTTTTCTTTTATAATGGTCTGAGGCAAAAGAAAATCTCTTGGAGGATGTAAAAGCCCGTTAATTAAATTCAGAACAAAGCACAAATATTTATAAAGAAAATGCAGATACTTAATTTAAATTTTGTATTTGATCGTTATATGCATTATGTTATCACGTATAATAGAATAGAACTTGTAGAGTTTTAGGCTTTTCATAGGTGTCTTAATTAACTAGTCGCAAATAAGTTCTGATTGTTATAGTGTTTATTAAATTTAAATAAATAATTATATTTACGCATGAAACAGCTGCTTTATTGATGTAATTGAGTTTTGTTTTTACATACGCTATGCTCAACTGTCAGCAATTAAATGTTTACTATATTATGAAAGACTGGCTTCAATCTATTACTTTCATGTCTGACGTGTGCTGTCGTATGATGGATGACCTTATTTGGAATGGTTATTACTGCACTAAACAAAGCATATATGCATACCTCCCCTAGGAGTGTCTCCAAATACTATATAAACAAAATGACATTTGACTAGCATTTGGGGAAGACGAGATATTCCTGCAACAGGGCATATTTCCAATCAGTTCCGAAACAAATCCCCCATCTAGTTAGTGATCAGCATCCGGAAGATCTGAGCAGATTTCTGGTGAAAGAAAAGGAGTCAGAATGTAATAGCAGTTCCAATGTGACCCAGGAAGAAAATAACCTTCTCTGGGAAATGAGGATGCAGGTAGAAATAGTAGTGTCTCCTGCAGAAAAATTGGTTTTACCGAAAGCTAAACAAAGAATAAAGACGGAGGCAAATGAAAAAAGAAAGTAAATATCTATCAGCGATAATTTTACCTTTAATCATGGAAAGACATTTTGTTTCAAAAGCAAGCTTTCATCCGAAAGAAAGGAAAAAAGTAAAGAAGCAGAAGATTAAGTCACGTATTTTCTATCCAGGATGTAGCTTGAGGAGCCAGCTATAGAGCTCTGGGTATAGTGTGGCACGAAGAACGCTATTTGTGGGTGTTATTAGGTTCATTTGTTCGCTTCCTAAAAGTATACTCTTTGGACACGTACTGCGTACTCGTAGGTACTCGGCTGGAAGTGAATCAAATATCACCCGGCCTGGACTCGATTGTCCAGTTTTTGTTTTAAATAAAAGTGTTTTGCAATTTTTATTATTATTATTATTATTATTATTATTATTATTATTATTATTATTATTATTATTATTATTATTATTATTATTATTATTATTATTATTATTATTATTATTATTATTATTATTATTATTATTATTATTATTATTATTATTATTATTATTATTATTATTATTATTATTATTATTATTATTATTATTATTATTATTATTATTATTATTATTATTATTATTATTATTATTATTATTATTATTATTATTATTATTATTATTATTATTATTATTATTATTATTATTATTATTATTATTATTATTATTATTATTATTATTATTATTATTATTATTATTATTATTATTATTATTATTATTATTATTATTATTATTATTATTATTATTATTATTATTATTATTATTATTATTATTATTATTATTATTATTATTATTATTATTATTATTATTATTATTATTATTATTATTATTATTATTATTATTATTATTATTATTATTATTATTATTATTATTATTATTATTATTATTATTATTATTATTATTATTATTATTATTATTATTATTATTATTATTATTATTATTATTATTATTATTATTATTATTATTATTATTATTATTATTATTATTATTATTATTATTATTATTATTATTATTATTATTATTATTATTATTATTATTATTATTATTATTATTATTATTATTATTATTATTATTATTACTATTATTACTATTATTATTATTATTACTATTATTATTATTATTACTATTATTATTACTATTACTATTATTATTACTATTACTATTATTATTACTATTACTATTATTATTATTATTACTATTATTATTATTATTATTATTATTATTATTATTATTATTATTATTATTATTATTACTATTATTATTATTACTATTATTATTATTACTATTACTATTATTATTATTATTATTATTATTATTATTATTATTATTATTATTATTATTATTATTATTATTATTATTATTATTAT